>JANHZU010000965.1:0-17525 GCA_032468055.1 Acrochordus granulatus
ATCCAGTCCAGATGCCTGTTTTTTAAACCTTGTTGCGATGCAATTACCCTGGACGAGTGAGAGTCTTCACAGATATGTATTCAACAGAAAAGTGTGTATCCAAAATGTGCAGCCAGTAGAAAAGGGAATATAGTAAGGTGTAGAATTAGAACCACTATCTATTGATAAGTATGTATACACATTAGATAAAACTTCTGGATTAATTTAGAATTTATTGCACTAGAATAATCACCGTGTCCTGTCATATAGCATGAGTATTTGCCTGAATGATGGCACAGGGAAACTGTCCCTGTGGCGGGTTCTTTTGTATTCAAAACCTATAGTGCCATCCAAAGGAAGAAGTTCAATTTATGTCCAGCATAAGAGGGGTCTGCTCTTCTCTTGACCTCTCAATGTACAGGTCCTCCAAGGAGGGCAGGCTGCCTGCAATCATAAATTCTGCAGTCCTGACTATTCATTGGAGTCTGTGCCTGTCCTGCATGGCTGCTGCACCGAACCACACAGTAATAGAGGTACAAAGGACAGACTCAGTGATTCCTCTGCAGAACTTGTGTCACAGCTCTTGAGGCAGGGTGAACTTCTTGAGCTAGTGCAGGAAGTACACCATCTGTTGTGCCTTCTTAATGATGGTACTAATATTAGCCATCCATTTCAAGGTTTAGGAGATTATAGAGCCCAAAATCTTTTAAGTTTTTTTTAACTGCTGATAGCATATTGCTGAATATAGTAAAAGGAGGTGAAATAGGAAGACTCTTCCTAAAGTTCACTGTCATTTCCACAGTTTTGAGTGCATTCAGTTCTGAGCTGCTTTGACTGCTCCACTGGGCCAGCTGTTTAACATCCCATCTAACATAGACTTATCCCCATCTCTAATAAGTCCAATGATTGTTGTATTGTCTGCAAGCTTCAGAATTTTACAGAGGGATCCGCAGAAGTGCAGTCATTGGTATAGAGGGAAAAGAGCAGCAGAGAAAGCACACAGCCCTGAGGAGCACCAGTGTAATTGTCTGAATACTGGATGTATTTTTCCCCAGCCTCATCTGTTGCTTCCTGTCTGTCAGAAAGCTGGTTATCCACTTACAGGTATGGGTAGGCACAATGAGATGAGACAGTTTAGAGAGAAGAATGGCTGGAATGATGGTGTAAACTTTGAATAATTCAATCCCATCCACTACATGACAGATCTTCAGATGCAACTGCCATGTCTCCTTGCAGATTTTTCTTCTCCAGGCTAGACAGTTACCCAGAAGCTACTCACCTTCAACCTGGACTACTGTAATTCAATCTATATGGGACTAATCTTGAAGACTACTCAGAAGTTACAACTCATGCATCTACAAGAGCAGTTGTGGATATTCTTTTTGATTGTGTAACATTTCTTTACTGGTTACCAGTGGTATTCTGGATATAAAGATACTGCTGGTCACCTATAAAACCCTGCATGACTTTGGATCTATAGAACCATGTTTCTCTGCTCATCTCTGCCTTACCATGAAGATCTGGAAGGCCTGATACACTTCAATTCCCACTGCAACCTTATGGGACTGAGATGACACATCTTCTCCATACCTGTATCTGTCCTACAGAACAATGTTCACTGAAATTTGTACTGTTGTGACCTTGTTGGCTTTTGTAAAGTTGTAAAAACATTGTTCTTCCAGCAGGTAGGATACAGTGATTTCTGCCCTGGTACATTATTGCTGATTATTCTAATTGTTTAAGTAGTTTATTTTCCTTGGTATGTGGCTATATATTGTTATCTGCTTTGTATTTTATTCTGTATCTGTTTTTTTACTCTAACATATTTTAAATGTAATATTTAAAGTCATTCCAGTACTCAGGCAAACAAAATGATGAGTATACACATACATACATACATGATGACAAAAAAGCTCTTTCTGATTCTTTATCTTGTTTGCTTTCTTCTACCATATTTTCAAGCCATTGATTTTTCCTACTAAAAATGGAATTTATATTGGTCCCTTGTGGATTTTGCCCATTCTTCCAGCTTGTCAAACTCTTCCTGAATCTTGAGATTCATCACCTTATACTGATTATAAAAAGTTTCCCTACTTATTTATCTTTGAGCAATGAGCAAGCGACACTTAAGCAATATCTATTTGACATAGACCATCAAATGGTCATTGGTACATGGTCAGCAAGAGATACTCTGTGGTTCCAGCTATTTATCTTCACAGCTTCACATTCCAAATCAGACATTTACCTTAGCTTGATGTAAAACTCTTCCCTCAGCACTTCTGGTTGGAAGATACAAGAAGATCCCATAATCATTATGAATGTGTCTATGTGACTCAGAACAAATAGAAACTATTAAATATGTATTGACATTTTATAAAGAACCTTGAAATTCTCTATTAACCCACTTCTGACCAGAAAAACAGGATACAATAATGAGTAATATAAACAATTTCTACTTTCTGATATCTACCCTGAAATAACACACAAGATTGCCAGATTTTTGTGTGTTGGCATGCAAAATTAGTAAAGAATAATTAAGAACAATTGAAACTTCCTAAGCACAACTAGCCAAAAACAGCTCAGGCTCAGTATTAACCATTGGCTTTGTGGTGTATGTGCTATGTCAGCTATTGTACTATGTTACATTCATTCTTTTCAGGTTTGGCAAAAGTCTGCATAGAAGTTTATAATTCATAAATCTCTTTTGAATAATTTTATTGTTTTATTCACAAATATATGTGGCTGTCTGATGAGGCTTTACAAATAGCTGAGGAATGAAGGAAAGTGAAAGGTAAGGGAGAAGGGGAAAGATGTACCCAACTGAATGGAGATTTCCAGAGAATAGCAAGGAGAGAGAAGAAGGCTTTATTTCGTGAACGATGCAAAGAAATTGAGGAAAACAATCAACTGGGGAAGACTAGATTGGAACCATGATTTTTATGGAACTGGAATTTGGCAAACTTTAATGAAATATTTTATAATACAAAATGCCATAAAGCATTTCCTATGCTGATATTTGTGGTATACAGTTCAACATGGGCTAGTTTCAAGGCAGATACATCTGAATATTTCCTGAATTTTAAGAACTTTTCCAGTACATTAGAAGCTCTTTCATTATTGAAGGCATTGAGGAATCTGGTAAAGACATATCTCTGAAATGACCCAAAGAATCACAGATTATTAATATACTACTATGGTACAACTCTCAAGGCTGTTTGTAACCTTCAGTTGAGTGAAACAGTCTGTCATACAGCAACAATTTTTGAACCAATGTACTTAAATAGGTTAGCAAATGAAATGCTAGGACCCATTTTTCCAACAGGAATGAAATATAAGGAAGTTGTGACAGCTAAAGTTCTCTTATGCTGCTGCTGCTTTAGCACCACTGCTCTACCAAGGTCACATGATTGTCATTTCCAACACTCTTTGACAGCTTCCCACAAGTCAATGGGGAAGCCAGTAAGAAGTGTAAAAGTTGATTGTGATTGTTGATCCCTGCCACATTCTCACAAGCACAGTCTTTGCTTGTGGGAAGCTGGCAGTGAGTTTTGGCAATGGAGAAGGCAGCAGGGAAGATTACAAATTGCTGAGGTAAGTCACACAACCACCACACAACTTCCCCAGTGCACCACCTACTTGCACATCCTCTGCCCACCCTTACTAACTTCACTGTACCTTTGAACCCTCCCTGAAGCATGTGGCATCTCTCCCAGATCTCTCCTGACCAACATGGCATTCTTGTGCACCTTCTCACACACTTCCTGACCCATGTCATACTTCTTATACATTCCATTAACCCCTGTGTTCCCTTCCCAACTTGTGCCATACTCCATATGCCCCCAACCTGAGCATCTCTTATTTACCTTGAGCATTCCCACACACCCACATCCCAACCTCACTGCACCCCACATGCCCTCCATGACAGCTCTTCCTGATAAACCAGACAGGAAACATGACAAGATGAACTAATTCTATTTTATTGTAAGGTTAAATTAACAGAATCTTGCAAGTCTGAAAATACATATTTCACACCACCACTTTTAACAGCTTGATCCATTAGAGCAGATCCTTTCTAAGTCCTTTCTTTGACTGTTAAGCCACTGGAGGCATCTGCTTCACTTGTCTGATTGTTTCCTAGGCAGCATCTCTTCCCCTCATTCCCCAAAGTCATCCACATTCCATTATATTCCCCACATAACATCTCTTGTGCACCAACACCTACTCCTTTGTGCCCTTAACCTGAATAGCATTTTAATGCATTTTTTTGTTCACCCTTCCCAACCCATGCTGCATCCTAAAGTGCCCTGTCCAACTGACCTGGCCCCTCTTGCACACCCAGTGCATCCTTTCTAACCCATACTACTATCATGCCCTCAGAGTCAAGTCAGACTCAGCTGCCACTCAGGCTGCTTCAAGCAATCACTTGCTTTCTCCCAACTATTCCTTATGGGATCTCAGCACCCTGTCAAAGTATGTGACTTGTAAGCAAATAGCAAAACAGTGAACTGACCAGCAAAATTTAAAGAAGTATTGGCAACACACACGTATGTTTAGTAGGAGGGAGGGATTTAAACCTTACAATTATAATTTTGCCTTGCTAGAATCAACTTGACTTTACATTCTGTGATTTTTGCCTGAAATCCAGTTATTTACAGCTCTGCTTGTTAATAGACTAAAACTTCATCTGTCCCTTGACTTGGACATCATAAATCTTTGGCTTGATTTTGGACCTTTGTCAAGCTAAATTCTTATCTGCAAGTAATTCCTGTTTTCCTGTTTTTGTCTTTTTCTCCACTATCTCTGCTGTCTTGCTGTCTCGACTTGTAGCAGCAAACCCTCCTTTTAACTCTGTGCCTAAGAACTCTGTCAGGCTGCTGAAGGCATGCTAAGGACATGAAAGTTCTTTTAACTTTTATTTTAACTCTTGAGTATTCTGAATTTCCCCTTTGCATCCCCATCACTTTCTTAAATTGCTCCCCGTTTTCTTCTCAATGGACTACTATGTGATTGTACTTATTTTTTTAAAAAAGGCCCAACCTTTCCTAATGATTTCTATCTATGGATTCATTTCCTAATGATTTCTATCCATGGATTCCTACCTATTAATTCTTGAACCTTGTAGAAATTGGATCTTCTAAAATCTAGTAGGCAGGTATCATTATGCTCCAATTCTTCTTTAAATCTGAGATGATTCATCATCACTTCATTCCAAAGTTTCTGCTACTGATACTTCTTCAATAACTCTTTCATTTTGATTAAAATCAGATCTAGGGGAAACAATCTCTTGGTTTATTCTTCAACCTTCTAGAAACTGAAACATGGAGCAGAAAAAACTTTTGGGACTTTGCATTCTTGGCTAAGCCACTTCTCAAAAGATGACTGGAAGTCTGAAGTCTCTTATTTTAAATATGTCTCTCCACCTTCAAAGTTTTGTAATATGGTCCAGGAAGGATTATCCAGATCTGCTATCTGATTTGTTTCTTTGTTTGTTTTCATTATATTTTTAGCCAAACTACTCTTAACTGGAACTTCATACTCAGATTCTTGAATCTCAATGCATGAGTACATTTTCTTCATATACAATGAAGAACATTTTCTTTATATATAACAGCCGCCAAGAGTCTCCGGATTTCGGCAGCATATAAATTAAATAAATAAATAATGATGTTGCTACTATTTAATTATTTAAACTATTTAAGTATTTAATTACTATTTAAGGGTATTATCTAGTAATACCCTTAAATCCTCACATTCCACTACTGATTTTCACCAAGTTTTAGCAATACATACTAAATTAAGTTGGTCTTCCTGTACCTAACACTACTACTTCTTCTTGTTTGTCTCCATAACTTTCTCTTGAAAAATCCATGAGTTCATTTTACAGTCAATTTTACTAGTCACAGAATATTTAACATTTGTAGTTGTCATGTGTGCAGTATGTGTATCATAATACAATGAATCAATCTATGTTCAGTCCAGGCAGCCTTCAATTAAATTAATGCATAGGTTCATTCTGCTTCTGCATTATTCAGTCTTCCTCTCCCTCCAAGGTTGAGCAGGGGCAGGTGTCAAACATTAAATCAGTCTCAAATCACTATGTAATCACAAACATAGTAGACCCAGACCCTCCTGATGGCCATTGGATGTTATCTCCTGGCCACAGGTGTTCAACCATTAGTTGGGCAGATTTTTGTAAATATGTAAGACCAATAAATCTGTTAGCTTGAATCTCAATGCCTGAACTTAGTCTTCCCCTTGGTACCTCCCTTCAAATGAATTTTATGCCTAACTACACATTTCAAAAGATATGTCATTTTTTTTCTTTGAGCAGTGTACTTTGACATATTTATTTTATTTTATTTTAATTTTTTAATGTTTTAATTATTGTTTTAATGTTTGTTTTTTGTTAGCTGCTGAGAGTCTCCAGATTTCGGCAGCATAGAAATCTAATAAATAAATAATATATTAAGGAAAACTAAACTTGGTAGATAACATTATTTCTACTGGATGTGAATGGATTGGATCCACTCATATAAGAATTTGCAAATACTATGTTCTTCATTCACTGATCTATTCCTAGCATTATAATAGCATAAACCTGAGTTTTTAGTGATTGGTTAAGCAGCAACTAGCAGCTCTGAACTCTTGCTCTATGAAATTCCAATTGGATGAACAGTAGTTATTAATATGATTACTTAACATTGCTTTAATTTAATGGTATAATCATCATTTCTGAAGAAATACTTGATTAAATTAAGTTTACCTCTCATCTTCAATTTGGCATGTCTGAATAATGGCAGGTCAGTTCCCATTAAATTAATAAGGGTTACAGTGTCACATTTTATTCCTGTAGGATGCCACAATACCTGTCATAATTAGCATGCTATGCATTCTCATATGATTTACAACACTGTTTTTCCTTCCCTTGCCTCTTAAGAAAATAAGACTCAGGTGATAAATTTGACATGAAAACCCAGCAATTATAACCATTTTTGAAAAATAATTATCTAAAAGTTTTTTTTTATCCAAATGCCTCTACTCTCATTGATATTATTTAAACATATTTTCTACGTCTCCCTTGCTTCAGCCCTTTATACATAAAGATTGTGCTTTTGTTGCTTTAGGTTTTGACATTCAACTAGGTAGAAGTTTTAGAAGAGTTGTTTAAGCTTTTTCTGACACCATGATTCTCTCCTTCAGTCACATCTATACGACCAGGATTCATAGGTTTCCTGCAACTGTTGCAAAGAAATTGAAACAAATCCTGCAGATATAACAAGTGTCAATGCAAAAAAGTAATTGCCATCTTGGATTTATATTTGGTTCCACCACCATTAGTGCCAGTAACTCCAACAAAACACTTGCAGTAACTGGTAATAAGTCTTTAATATCACTGCATGGAAAAAAAAACAGAATTAATCTTCCTTCAGTGATGGCAAGTCATCCAGTCCTGAGGCAACAGATCATGTCCAAACCATGACATTCCATGCTTGACAATTGGTTGGAAGTTAATTAGGTGGAAGGCAGTGTTTGGTTTATACAGAATGTCCCTCTCCCCCCATGTCCACTTTTGATCCATCTTTCAAGATTCAACATTATTCCAATAATCCTTTTTGCCACTGATGCTCTTTAGTGAGCAATGGCCTCTGCATTGCTACTCTCCTATGAACTCCATCTTCATCCAGTGCTTTTCTGATCACAGAATCGTAAGGATTGGCTTCAGATAAACAAAGAGGCCCACACTTTCCTGGATGTCATTCTGATTTTTTAATTTTATTTTTTGGCTTCTTGGATAATATTATGGTGATTTTGCAAGATTATCACTAGTCTTGGGAAGATTCATTATTGTCCCAAATCTCCATTTTAAAGCAATGTTAGACTGGTGAAGATCCAGAACTTTGGGGGGCAGGTGTGAGAGAGAAAAAGAGAGAGAGAGAAAAAAAAGCATGACAGACACCTGTAATCTGTATGGGGAGAATTTTATTATAATATAATAAATATAATATAATAAAGCTACAAGTTTGAAGACCTTACTCTTTAATAAATTACCCCACAACTGAACAGTTGCTTTTTTACATTGGCACATTTCATATTGGATGAATGTGTGAAATAAATGAAACAAGAACAAAAACTTGGTGTTATTCATTCAGTTAGGCTCCTTTTTTATATCAACAGAACTGACATGAAGCTCTCTGAAAATGGACAGGGGCAAAGATATGCAAACATTTTGAGAAGAGGCTGTTTTTTTTTCTCAGAACAATATGTACCACTTAGTTTAGGAATGGAGGAATACTGGTAATAAATATTTCACAAGGATACTTTGGGAAGGAGATAAACAGTGCATATATACATAATATACATAACCTCAGATGTTATCATGAAACATTAGGCAGTCACAGCATTCAGGTTCCAATATCAGGTTTCTAAGGGAAAAACACAGTGAAGCCCCATCCTGATAAGCAGGTAAGAGAATCTTGGCATTGAGAATAGGATGTTGCCAAAGTTATTTTAGCAAGGCATCAGCCATCTCATCATATCCCAGTCCTCTTTATTCCCCATCAAGGGAGCCAAGGCTCTGCACTCCTGATTTTGCTTGGATCCAAACTATACAGTTTTAGCTAGGTAATGCTTGGTTTCTCCAAGTAGCATTGATAAAAATCATGGATATCCTTAGCTATACGCCCCCCCCCCCGGATCTCCCTTTTAGCCCATATTCTTTATAGCTGATGAGGTTCCCTGGAGAGACAAGTGTTCAAAATGTGAAGGACCTCCTCCTATCCATAGAGTCATAATGGCAGTGATCATGGTAGGGTTGGATGTGCTGGATGATCTGGATGGTGTGAGATGAAAAGGAAATTGACTATTGATTAAATGCAGATTTGGAAGATGGTAGAGAAAGGTCCAATGCACTGGGCATCTAGTTTCCAAGTCTGACCCATGTGGACAATCAGATTTTTCTGGCCTAATTAAAGGGATGGACTTTCTTTGTTGTTACTTCACCACAGAAATGTGTAGTCCTTCTCAGGCTATTCCAACTGTTCTTTAAAGACCATTATAACAGCATGGAGTTATATAGTAACTGGTGCATCACAAGTATGGACAAGGAGAATTACTGATATTGAAGAAGAATCAAGGAAAGTATCCATAATTTATGCAAAAGACAGCCTGCAAAATGAGGAAGGATGATAGTTGTCCACAAATTCTGCCAAAGGCAGTATGAAGCAATTGTCTTGGTGGTAATTCAAATACTGTAGCATACAGTTTGTATTGTTTAAGTGAGTCACTGGTACAATCAATTCAATTTATTACAGTCAAAGACTAGTACAGATAATATGAAGATAAAATTTAAAGGGTTAAAATACATTTATAAAATGATTTAGCTAACATCTATTGAGTGAGATCCAAGATGAAGCCTATATAAAATCATAATCTGAGCACTAAAATTCTGTTAAATATAATAGCATCTAAAATTGCAGAGGGTAAAAATATCTAAAACCAATATCAACAAAGTGATCATGTCAGACATTTTTAGACAAAATATAATTATAGAGAATGAATTGGGGGATATTGGCTCATCAGGGTTTGATGGATCTTCTGTGCTGCTGCACAAAAACTAGCCACATGCATGTAACTAGAGGTGCTACATCTATGAGCAACATCTGGACATAGGTTGGGTGACCAGGATATCTGCTAATCAGAAGTATGTGTTTGCTTCAGTTGTCTCAATACAAAGAGCAAAAAATGAGAGTTTCTATCTCTCCAGAATCACATGGGCATAGCCTTTCAGTCAATGGAAGATTTCTGTATTTACCATCCAGAACTGCAGAAGAGAGGGCATCAGTCAAGAGAGAAAGAGAAAGTGGCTACGTGTTTCTAGCTGTGTGAGGTATCTGGTGGCAGTGACTATCACTGATATATTCAGTGTATCCATCAGTTGGCAGCTGATAGGTGGTCAATAGATACTGCTCCATCTCCAACTACTGAAACAAGTTTTGCCAGCATTGAATTAAAAATTATCAGCTTCTGTATGAAATTGCAAGATAAGAGTCCGTGTAGCCAGAAGACATAATGCAGGAATAATTGAATTAGCTTCTGAGTTGACAAGAGGTCATGAAAGAACAAAATTAATTTTAGAAAACATATCTATCCCTACCCGTATGATACTAGGGCCTTTTGACAATGGGCGATGGTCCATCTTCCAGCATCCTAAAGTAGTTGGAAGGAGCATTAATAGACACCTCTGGCTCTTTTTCTTTTATACACCAAGGTCATGGAGAACAAAGTATAGAGCCTTGAACTGGCCAAAATTCCTCTTGCTTTTTCACATATTTAACCTTAGCAAAGTCCCCAAAATCCTCGAAGTAAGAATGAACACCACGGTGAAGAGTGAGCACTCGCCATCGCTCCATAAATTGCAGCAACTCTGCTCCCATGTCACGAGAAGTATCCATTTCTCCCACAAATGGTATACTGAGATTAAATGTTGAATAATGAGATGGGATATGAACAGACTTCAAGCTGCTAGAAAGCTTGTGTGGAATCCGGGCAAAGTTAAAAAGTTGAATAAACCTCCAATTAGGGCTGAGAGAGGACAAGCCATTCTCTTTCTGCAATATTTCCTCATTTCTGCAACAGCGCCAGAAATACCTTCAGCATGTTAGTGAGAAGACATTGATCCTCATCTTCCAGCCAGCTAACGGAGATCTCTACAATCAATACATTCAGTATAATCTGAGCAATACTTACTGAGAGCACGGTATGGGATAAATTGAAGAGTATAATATATTCTGTTCCTTCACTCGGCTCCAAGCAACTAGAGCCTTCACTGATTTCTCTGAGGGCAGAGAATAGCTGCTAGTAATGGAGAACCTTATTGTCTTTCACTTCTTTTGCATCTCCCCTGTTCCTACGCTGTCTCTGCTACTCTGATCAGAAACAAATTTAGATGAGTTTTATGCACTTGGAAATACACAACTGTAGGACAAAGCTGCCTTTTATATTTTATGAGTGCAAATTAAATTTGTTATAAGATGTGCACCTAGTTTAAAACATCCATGCAGAAGGTCTCTGGCTTCTCCAGGTAAGATAACAATTTCTTGAAGTTCATTTCAGTTCCTGTACTTATACGGCACGTACTTTTCGTGACAATAACCCAAAAGGAGTTGCTGCTGCTCTCTTCTGAGTATCTCCAGAGAGGGCTGAAAAATTCTTCTTTGAAACCAAGGCATTGTGGCAATCATTTTCAACAATATTGGACTATCTTTTTGATTTTGTGTGTTGCATAAATCCAGCCTTTTTTTAAAAAAAGAAAAACTATAGTGCATGGCTTTTTGAGTCATAGTGACTCAAGTTACTTATTATTTGTTAAATGTATGAATATACTGCTTCCTAGACACGTCTTGAGAGATTCACAATACAACGAGCAATAAAACATTTATGAAGCAAAACATTAAAATTAACTTAAAATTCATTGCTGCATGGTCCTGCCAAAGCCCTGGTTATGTTCTGGAACCAAACGGCAGCTGAGGCTTTGGGAGGATCACGACTGTGTGACCTCTCTTTACTCATCACACTCGACACTCACTATGGTTCATGGAAGAGTTGTGGGTGTTGAAGAGGGTAAAGAGATGCCTGGGGTATTGCTGGTAGAAGACGAGGGATGAAGAGACATGAGACATGAGCTAGAGCCGCTATTAAGGCATACCTTGTGGTGATAAAGGTAGCAAAATCAATTATATCTCTGCCGTTATTGCATCTGCAGAGTGTTTCCCATTGATCCTGTTCAGAACTTGATCTTTTCTGGGAGGCGTGTTTGGAGGATTATCTGCAAGGAGGATTATTTGCAGAACACCTAGCAGACAAAATTGTTTGGATTCAGTTCCAGTTGGAAGCCGTGTGTGATGCAGATCCATTGAGTTGCCTAGGGAAGAATCTTGCCCAGATATCTGGGAACAAGTCAGTCCTGTTGCCCTTAATGAAGTGGATAGGGTCCTTAATGCTGTCAGTGTGACCACTTGTCAATGAGACCCTTGTCCCTCTTGGTTGGTGAAAGCTGCCAGGATGGTGACTAGCAGGTGGGTCCACATGGAGATAAATTCTTTGGTATTTGAATGGACATTTCTGGGATCTTTTAAGGAGGCCCTGGTTCATTCCTTGCTGAAAATAACATTACTGGATACCACCTTCCTGGACAATTTTATCATGTTTCCCACCTACCATTTTTAAGGAGGATGGTTGAGAAGGTGGTTTCATGGCATCTTCAGAGGATCCTGGAGGAAATGGATTATCTGGACCTTTTTCAGTCTGGGTTCAGGCCCACTTATGGGATGGAGACAGTATTGGCACACTTGCTGATGATCTCTGGTGAGAGCAGGATGGGGGTAGTGCATCCATCCTGGCTCTCCTTGAACTCTCAGTGGCTTTCAATACCATCGACCCTGGTATCTATTTGGCTTGGTTGTGGGGGCTGGGGCTGGTGACTCAGTTCTGTGCTGGTTTGGCTCCTTTCTCCAAGGCTGGTTCCAATCAGTGTTAATAGGGAGGGAAAGGTCCAGTCCATGGCTGCTACTCTGGGGCATGCTGCAGAGCTTGGTACTTCTCCACTCCTTTTTAACGTCTACATGAAACCACTGGGTGAGGATGAAGTACCATCAATATGCTGCTGATACTCAGACTTATATCTCCATTCCTGGTGATCCAAGTGATGCTGTTTCAGCTCTGATGCAGTACCTGGAGGCTCTAAGGATCAGGATGAGGGACAAGCAGCTTCAGATGAACTCTGGAAAGATTGACTGGCTTTAGGTGTCTGGGGCTTCTGGATCTGGGGCTTTAACATCTTTAACACTGGATGGGATGGCATTGCCCAGACCAACCCTGTGTGGAGGTTCTCCTGGACCCACAACTCCTGCTTGAGGAGGAGGTGGCAGTCACAGCTAGGAGGGCCTTTGTGCAACTTGGTGCTGTGTGCCAAATGTGCCGTTTCCTGGACCAGGAGTCCCTACACTCAGTCACTCTTGCCCTGGTTATCTCTCCATTTGATTATTGCAAAGTGCTCTACATGGGGCTACTCTTGAAAAGCATTCAGAGGCTGCAGCTAGTACAGAATGCCATTGCATGAACAGTTTTAGGGCAATTCCTCCAGCATGGACCACATAAGACCACTATTCTGTGAGCTGTATTGGTTGCCAGTTTGCTTCCAGATGCAATTCAAGATGTTGGTCTTGACTTTTAAAGACCTTCATGGCATGGGACCAAGCTACCTGAGAAACCATCTCACCTCAATGGGGATGACCCTCCCCACCAGGGCCGGCAGAAGAGACCTACTGCAGCCCCATCAGCCAAGGAATTTAGGCTGGCAGGGTCAAGGAGAAGAGTCTTTTCTGCTTTGGCTCCTGCCCTATGGAACATTGTGCCCTCTGAGGTGAGGTCTGCACTCACCCTTGCAGCCTTCCAGAAGGGCCTTAAGACCTGGCTCTGCCAGCTGGCTTGAGTTCCCAATGGGGATACACCGTCTTGGAGAATATACCATTCTCACTCCTCCCCTCTCTTTCTGGCTGGTTTTTTATTTAATTTTAAATTGTTTTTATTATGTATTAATATTTTATTGTGAGCCGCCAAGAGTCATATTTGAGTTTGACAGCATATAAATTTAATAAATAAATAAAATGTATTTATTTAAACAAGGCTGAGAAAAGAAAAAACAAGATTTCTAGCATTTTTATTTGATAGTTCTAACAAGAAGTTCTAAGAGGACTTTTTAACATTGGCCTAAAAGTCAGCAGAACTGGTGCCTCCCAAATGTTGGGGAGAAATGTTCTGCCCTTTCCACCACAGAGAAGGCCTTTCTAGGAGCAGCCACCAGAAGGAATATAGCAGCCTTTAGCACATGTAGCAGCATCTTCTCCCTGGTAAATTTAGTAACAAACAGGTCTATAATAGGGAAGGTAATTGGGTAGATGGCTTCCTTTGGATTATTCAACAAATCATGGCTAAAAATGTCCTGATATAGCATGTGAATGCAGTCAATGTAAAATTGCTTCCTTTGTTCCTAACATTAATCATACTTCCAAATATTACTTCCATTTTCATGTTCATGCTGCAAGTTAACATCTTTGAAGCTTCCGGGTTCTAGTAGTTGTCACTGACTGCTTGGTATATTCTGCAAATTTAGCTTTTCTTTGCCAAATAGGATCATTTGGATGTCATTAAGAGAATTGTCTTTAGGGTGTCCTTTGTTCTGAGTTGCATTTATTGTACAATATTTCACATAAACTGGAAACCATTACTTCTTTAATTCCTTCCTTGATACCCAGAAGTCAGGAAAGATCCAATAAGATTGCTATTATTCGCTTTCAAAACGACGTGACATCTCAACCCATAACAGCTTCCTTTCAATTTTTTTGCTGTTCATAATTCTACTCGGTAACTGTACTAAAGTCTTCAATAGATTCCTTATTGAGTGTATGAATTAATGAATTTGGTGAATCAATAAAACTGCTGTGCTTCTATGTATTACATGACAACATTTGACCACACTTAAAGAGGTCCAATTACTTGAGTCTGAAAATAAGAATTGTAAATAAACCAGCTTAGCCTAATTTACTGCTCCTTCTTGATGTTTCATACTGTACTGCTTTTCGTTTGCTAAAGTCTCTGGTTAAGAGCACTTGAAGCAAGCATTTGCATCTGCATGCAGTGCATACTTTTATTATGAAAAAGCAGGAATGATTTGCTGGCTGGCTTGTGATGGCATCAGCAAGTTCTGCCATTTGCCATCCTTGAAGAATCTAAAATGGATGTTGGGTGTATTTGTGTATGCCTTGGATCTGTGGTTAGGTTGAGTGGATTCTTTGACAACTTGAAGCAATAAATTACACCTCTTTTGATCCTATTCATATCAGTTCAGAAATAAGCCTTGTTGACCGCAATGGGATTTGCTCCTGGTTAATTGTATACAGGAGCGTAGTCTCAGTGCATTTAATCATAACATGTCAGTATCATCATTACCAGATGTTATGATCCACAATCCCCTATTTAAAAATGATCATTATATATTAATTCACTCTGTTTTGAAGCTTTTTTAAAACATTTATGCCATACATTATCAAGTTTAAATGTGTTTTATAAACTGAATACATATAATGCAGAGTTAAAACATGGAAATAAATCAGTTAAAATCCAAATGTTCAATCAGTAATGGTGAGTAGTAATGTGATACTGAGCTTGAATTTTGTTTATAATAGTTTGTTGAGTAGACCACACTTGGTTGAGTTCAGTCATAGCCAACCAAAACATATCATGGATTAGTGCAGTGTGTGAATCACTCCAACTATGTTATGTCATGGTTAATTGGTTTGGCATACACATTCATTTAACACAGTATCTTAATTGCTATACATTTGATGATGTTTAAAAAGAAAATGTATGATTGTTATGAAAAAAAATTATGCCATCACACAATCTGTCCTTATTTATTTTTTTCCCTTTCTGCCTAAGTATGTTCTTCAGAAGGGGCATATGTGCTTTTTGACCCTCCCAAAATGTTCACAAAATATAGTGTCTGTCAATTTTATATTATGTAATAAGTATCAACATATACATATGTGAATAATCACAACTATCTTTTACTTCACTTTTGTAGCCATTTTTAAAGAGGTTAACTTTTCACAAACTGTTCAGCTATATTGTCAAAGATCTACTTTTAGCTCTTTTTTCTTACGCAATTCATCTGAAATATTAATAGAAGCATAAAACTGAAACAGATGCCAAAACATTAAAATGGATTTATTTTTTTCCCTACAAGATTAACAAGACATTTTATCTCAGTGACAAGCAGTTCTATCTTAAATTAACTTCTATTTTGACCTTCTGGCCTGGCGGTCTATGAACACCCATGCAATATTCATAAAAGTTTTGCCATTAAAAATCATATAATATTTAGCAACTTAGCTGAGTAGAGTGAACAAATGAAAATGGAATTGCTCATAAGACTAAAAGGGCATCCTTGGGGAACTGGCATCAAGGGGTCAAAAGAACTTTGTTGGCTGGGGAATTCTGGGAGGTGAAGTCTATAGGTCTTAAAGTTGCCGAAGTTGAGAAACCCTGATCCAAAGTGTTCAGGGTGATAGATGCCAAACCATAGTGCTTAATCAATGACTGTTCTTCAGTGCATATATTTATTACAGATAATAATGAACAAACTCTTGAGGCTTGGTGTGGAGATTCAGCATATTGAGTAGCAACTAAAGGGCCACTGGAAAAAGCTTTGATGAAAGCCCTGCTCTCCATATCTCAGAATATTTCTGCTGTCTATTTCTTCTCGTTCATCCCTAGTCTTCTCATCTGTATTCAGTTGGCAATGATTAAGTCAGCAGTCTGGTAGCGGGATCCCCATTTCTGTTCTGGGGACCTGGAACAAATACTGTTATAGACACCAGCTAATTTGTTCAGTTACAATTGGATCTAGGTTCCTGTTTTCCTAGAATGTATATATCTGTACCTCAGGTTATAGATGTTTCCATCAAAAGTTTTGCAACAGATGTGGCTTTGTAGGAGAAGCGTGCCCCAAAGATGTTAAGTGCTGACACCAAGCCTCAAAATATGGGTGTCTGCAGGATATGGTAAAAAAGTCAAGATGGTGGCCACAATGGTGTGATTGAAGCTCCTCCTGGTTTTTATATGCAGCTAAAACAGTCTGATCATATACTCAAAACTGCATTTGATACTAGACAGGTGTTTCTGTGCCCAAGATGATAAACATTTTAAGCAGTGTAACAGCTGTTCCTATTCCCCAACCTTTTAACTAGTTAAAAGGTTGTTAACTTTTAAGTTAACAGTTGTTAACTTTTAAATGTTAATCTCTATTTTCAAATTAGATAACTTTTTATTAATTGTCCCTCCCATAGATCTAGGGCTAATTTCAATTTTTTCATGGTTCAAGATTTTATGTTCTTAGTTGTTTTTCTGTGCTTTTTCTGCTTTATATTGTTTATTTATAGTGTTTATGCTACTAACTCACTCTTCACTGGTTATTTCCTCTTGCAGTTTTTGTTTAGCCTTATTTTTGTATGTATAATGCTCTTGACCACAATAATAAAAGATTTGATTTGATTTACTCCACCTGAGTTTTTCAGTCACTATTGCAGATGCCATCTTTGACTGTACTTTGTGGATACTTCTGCCCAAAGAGCTTTTCCTCTTTCCTCCCTATCATCAGGTTTGGAGAAAGGAACTAATCAGAGAGAGGCAGCAGGTAGGAGTCCTGAAGTTTAGAAAATTCTCTCAGTTACTGCTCAGTGATTTCAACTCTGTAACATGACAGGATATTGCATCACATATAATGCAACTATATCTGCCATTTAAAGTTTATTGGTCAGTACAGAGTTTCAGAGAAAAATTTGTAGAGTCATCAGTCCTAAGTTTCTTGCAGGTTTAATTGAAGGCATGCTATTGGAAAGGTCAAACATAACAGATTTCCTTTCCTTTCCTTTCCTTTCCTTTCCTTTCCTTTCCTTTCCTTTCCTTTCCTTTCCTTTCCTTTCCTTTCC
>JANHZU010000965.1:22007-35892 GCA_032468055.1 Acrochordus granulatus
GATAGATCGATAGATAGATAGATAGATAGATAGATAGATAGATAGATAGATAGATAGATAGATAGATAGATAGATAGATAAAAAAAACCAGTGGCTCTTATTTGGAAGTAATATAAGGAACCCGGGATAAAATTTAACAAGAGACTGAAATTCATAGCTGACAGGAGCTCCAAGGAACATTCGACTTTATTAACAATTTCCTGAATAACTTCCTTCAAACACTTTATGCAAAACTCTATATAAGGCTTTGTGTGTGTGTGTGTGTGTTACAATATCATGCCATATGTTTGCAATATCAAACATGTTGATTCTTGTTCTATCCATCCCTCTAGAATAATTCTCTGCAAGCTTTTGCATACCAATCACATGGCAAGCAAAGTGAATTTTACTGCTTTCTATTTGTTTTACCACTAATGAAAGTGGAATTGGCTGTTATAGATTTTGTAACTGAACTAACTAAATCTAAACACACCTCTCTTTTGCTCTCTGGTAGCCCAGGGGAATGCAGTCCTAATCTATTTTATACTTATTGAAAATGTTTGCCATTGTACTCCAAAAATTACATTACATTTCATTTTTAATTTTCTTTTCTCTGAAGTGTTACAGGAAAAATAATAATGTTCCTTTTTTGATATAAAGGGGGCAGCCTCAGACTTTAGGCATTGCTTTTTTGTCAGCTCCTGAAATTTCCTCGAACTACATTTTCAAAAATGTACAGTAAGTTTTCTCACCATTTTGAGAGGGGAAAGATGTTTTACTTCCCTAAGAAGAAGAAGCAAGATGAAGATGAATGGAAGGGAGACTGCAGTTGTGATCTGCAGTGCTCGTGGCATGCTTACCTCTTGCCTTCCTACCATTTTTGCAGCAAGCAAAAACTTGTTGCAATCTTTGAAGAAAAAGTCAAGGAATTGGAGCAGTGATTGGCCACAATGCACAGGGTGAGAAAGAATGAGGATCAGTTCAGACAAACTGTTGCAGGAACAGAAAATGTTAGTGAAAAGAACCTTGTGTGACAAAGAGAGACAATCAGGAGAAAATGTGAATTTTAGTGAATGAAAGCAACACTTAGAGGCAAGAGATCTAGTAAATATCCTGCCCTGTTGGAACTCAAACAGTTTTCAGGCCCTTGTAGATTATGCGGGCCAAGTGTTAAATGAAAGAAAAGGAGATACAGCAGAATGGAGACAGGAGAGTGGATCCCTAAAAGGCAGAACATGGAACTGAAACAAATATTTATCAAGCAGCACATTAAATGTTCCATCTGCCAGGAATGAGGATGTGGCAGGACAACTTCAAAGAGTTAATAATTCCACCATTAATTATCTCTTCTTCCCAATACATATGGGGCAAATGATATTAGCAAGTAACAGCTACACTGTATCTTCACAGACTTTGGAAAACCTGGAGGGAAGTTCAAGACCCTGGGGACTCGTGTGGCATGCGTGTGACATGACCATCCTTCTAGTTTGTGGGAAAAGATTAAAAAAATAAAGAATACCAGTCAATGAATGGCTATACAAATGCTGATGGAGAGATGAGAGACTGCTGGCATATTGGTTGCATCTCATAAGAATGTATAAAAATGGCCAAAATATTTGATTAAGAGAGCTTTAAACTGCGTTCTGGGGCTGCGGAGCAGAAATGAAAATAATGAAGTGCAAATGAAGACTTGTGCAGGATACAATATGTTGGTTTTAAGTCATAAGAAAGCAGATTCCACTTGAATATTAGGGGGGGAAGACATTTCAGAAAAAAATGTATTCAATAGTAGCACTCAGAAAATCAGTGGGATTTCCTTCATTGGACGTGTTCAAGCAGACATTCAAGAGAGTCATCTGCCAGGATGCAATAAATGGGTTGCCTGACACCTGGCAGAGGATTGGGCTGTATGGCCATAGCACACCTTTGTGACTGTGTTATTCTATGACTTTATGAAAATGGCAGTAAAACTTCTAAATAGATTTAAACACACCCATTTCATACCATCATCTCCTCTCCTCCTCTGTCCTATTATCTTGTAAACCAACAACTTTCCAAATTTCATAGAATGCAGGTGCAATTAATTACATTGCAATGTTCTTTATATAATTTTAAATAAGCAACCCTTCTGTTTTTCCCTCCACTGGAGGAACTATTATAAGAAGATATAAGATTATATTAAGAATCAGGAAGCAAGATTTCTTGGAAGATGGACTGAATTTCTTAACATAAAAAAACAAACCAACAAGACATTGCAAGGGAAGCTGTTGTGAATATCTGGGCAAGCTGCAGGTGTGTTACTGTTGGCAAATATTCTCATTGGAAATAGAAGGTGTCTTTTAAGAATAAAGGAGATTTACAGACCAGTGAAAATAGTTTTATTATAATAGATATGAAGCGGTGCTAAGTTTTGTACTACCTTACATTTATAGAGCAATATTTACATTTGAGAAACACTGCATCTGTTTCTGGTAAGAGTTCCTAATCTCTTGAATGTCTAATGTCTTTGTATATTCTCATTAATCCAGGTCATGTCTTGTAGGCAAAATTGCAAAAAAAAATGCAGAGACATTCTACTCAAGAATGCAGATTTCAAATTCTTAATAAAAAACCAAGTGGCTTTCAAAAGGAATAAAACAAAGCACATACATAAAAACACGAAATCCTTCCATCAGTAGGGGGGATAAGATTTCAGTTGTCTTCTGTTTATCACTGGGCTTTGGCACTTTTACAGGAAAACAACCTTTTAACAGAACCTGATGCGATTAAGCTGAAACCTTGAGGTTATCCTGTCTCATAATCTTTACTACTAACCTCCCACTTCATCTTGTTAGGTGAGAACTCAAAAGTATCCCATTTCAGTTTCCTGACCCTTTTTGAGAAATTTGTATACATTCCTCACCATTTTTTTCCTTTCCTATTCACATGAGATTGAGGAAGACGCCTGGATGGGAGTTGAAACATTTATCTGTAACATCTAAAAATATAAGTCCAGTTGTCTTTTTAAGAAAGCTTAGACATTGTTTTTGCAGTTTTGCTACTCTTGAATGTCTGTTCTTAAGAGCCGGCAATGAGTCTAAACAAAACCAAAGAAGCCAAATGAAAGCTAAAATCCAAGTGAGCTTCATTGCATAATACAATATTTGGATAAATATGTTGAGGCTTGGGTTGCACATCTGAGACTCATCAATTGTATAGCTTTTGTAAGCTATATTTAAAATTTTCAATTTTAAAAATTGAAGTGTTTTGTATGTTGTAGTCAATGGAATCCATATTTATTGTCCAATGGAACCCCTTACAAAAATTTCTGAAGGAATGTCTAGAATTTTTTCTCAATATTTGCGACAGAGAAAGATCAATGCAATGATTATCAAGCTTTTCTACAGTGATTTTGACCTAAAAATGTATAGCAACATTTTGCATAGCTTGTTTGACCTTACATGTGTCAGTACTATGGTTCACCATAATTACCATGCTTGCAATTTACATTACCAACTTTTCAAACCAGATTAACTGAATGTTCAGCGATGAATTCTTAATGGTCGAACTTCAAAATAGGAATCGTCTGAGAAAAAACTGAGGATTCTGGGTAAAGACAAAAAAATCCCCTAAGGTAACAATTTTGTATTGTTAAAAGTTATATTGCAGTAAGATGGTAGTTACATAACTTGCAAAATTCTTCCATAATTTAAGTATTATTTATTATTGAATTTATTTTGGTTTCTCACTCCAGAAGTCTCTTTCAAACAGAATAATAGGACTGACTGCAGTTTATGAAGTGACAAAAATTGATAGTTTTTTATTTTTTCTTTCTCTCCTTTTCTTGGTTCATGCTTTTTTGTATCTCTAATGTGGATTGTTTATAATCTTTTTATTCATCCTTGTAATCATACAGAGAGACTGCACATTTATAGCTGAACTGCATACCTGAAAAGGAATTTGAAGAGACACACAAAATTGTGAGACTAATTAACACCTTCTTCGTATCTCCCATATGTTTCAGAAACCCATAAATGTGAGTTCTCTTTCCTGCAAATTCTATTGATTTCCCTCTTTTCTTTAATTTACAAACATACACATTTAAAATATTTTAATTGCATTGATAAAGATATATCTTCATTTGTTTTTATTAACCTTGCTGATCTGTGCCAGCTAAGCTCAGTAGCATGTCTGACCCTGAATGATGAAAGATGAGAAGCCTGAAATGGAAAAAAAAAGGGTTGCATGCTTAATTTAATCTTAGCTGAATAAACAGGGATTCAAAACATTTTTAAAGGTTCCTCACAATTAGCTGTAACCACAACTGAAAAACTTCTGATAAGAGACTATATCTATTTTTATAATATTTTCCTTTCAAATAAAAGCTTCCCCATTTTCATTTCCCAGAAAAGATTTAGTAAGTAAATAATTTTATTATGGTAAAAAATACTAGCAACAGAGATTGATATTTATCTCAAAATATAATGCTGCAGTTGCATAGATACAACATAGATACAACTAAGTTAAGCTAAGTTAACTCAGTCTTAAAAATTTGCTGTGCCATTTTGTTCTTCAGAATTAAATTGTCTTTCCCCATATTGCATGCAGAACTGAGGACAGAAGAAAACAATTTTACAGGAAATGTTCAAAAAATGCTCAGGTTTCAGTCTTGTAAAATTCCCTTCTGGCTGAGTTTTTAAAACAAATATGATTAATGCTGTATATTAATCTCTATAAAAGAAAAGAATATGTTTTTAACTTTCCCTACTCTTAGGGAAACAGATGTACTCCCAGTGTTGACTCCCAGCTGCTTGACATCAAGAACAAAAATAAAATTCCATTCTGCTCTAAATTAGCTGCTGCATGTGGAAAACATGAGATAACCAGGAATGATTTGTTGGAAGACTATGAGCTTCATAACAATTTTGTCAAAAGGACTCAACACTGACCTTTCCAAGCAGAGATAGTCTAAAGACATACCAAGATTTGTACCACTGATAGTCAGTTAAGCATGAAGAATGAGGAGATGCTTTAGAATAATGAACTGATTTTTTTGTTCTGCAGCTAAGTCATTTAGTGATTGCATACAATACAAGAAGTAAGTAAGTATGCTATGTAACGTTATCTTCCTGTCTTAGGTAGATTCAGCATACTCAGTGCCTGGAACAGGATAGCATGTATGGGAAGTAGGGTAAGGAAGACTTTGTGTATAGAAGGGAAAAATATTAAATACAGATGTTTGTTCACTCCTATATTGAATTATTGCTTCATCTTCAAATGTGTAGAAGAAATTGAAGCAGATTTCTTTCTTTAGGCCTATATTTGTCAGCTCTTCCAGGCAAACCAGTTAAGAAACTTGACCAGATGAGCTAATTCTACTTTATTGTAAGGCTATATAACAATCTTGCAAGTCTGAAGATATAAATATCCCACTGCCACTTTTAACTTGAACAATTAGGCAGGTTCTTCCTAAATTTCTTCCTTTGATTGTTAATCCATTGGGGGATCTTGCCACTCTTACCTGATTGCTTCCTAGGCAGCATCTCTTTCCCTTGTTTCCTGAAGGTCATCCACACAATCCACTACAAATATGTAGCGAGTCACTTAATAGGAATATGCTTTAATGCACTATATAAGGATTAGATTCAATTTGAGGATTTTGGATTATGATTCTTATGTGATAGAAATGTGCATACTGCTTCAAAATTTAATTTATATCAAGCTATCTTTGGCATCTAAAACTTAGGCCTGTATTTCAGTTTAAAAGATGTCCCTTCTGAATGATACTAATATGTGATGGAAAGCCATATAATATCTGGTATCAGAAAGAAGGCAGAAAAAGTGCTCACCACTGTGGCACATACATTTTCAATTCAATATATTATTTTATATGAACAAAGGATAATGGCACTTAGGTAACTATTTTTATGAAAAGAGATTATTTCAATGCTTCTTCCTTTTTAGCAATTTGCTACATGACTGAAAAAATCTTAATAAAATTGTATGCAAGGGAAGAGATCTTTAAGGGAGTGACTAGAGTTTACAAGGTAAGGAAAGTGTTTTTCATTAGTACTCTACAGAAAGACACATCGCTGCAAATGATGTATAGACAGAGCCTGATACTAGAAAGACTCAACAGAATGAAATAAATTACAGTTCTTTCTAGGAAATGTAGCAACTCCAGCTCTGATTTATATCATGTGATATATCATATGTTATGGAAACCATTTTCTCAAAGTGTACATCAAATAGCTGGCATTGATTTGCAATATCATGTATTGCCATTTTTACTGAACTCTGTTTTAGAACTCTGAAATATTTCCATAAAATTTGTGAGCTTAAATTTATTAACACCAGGAAGAAGGACCAGAAAATACAAGATTCTGCATTCAAAATGGGGTGGCGGTGGGGAGTTCAATGATGCCAACATCTGCTTTGCTTTCAGCTGAACCTCCCCCTTCAAAGCTGTTTCAATGAGTAACACTCTCATAGCATCCTCCTGGCTAACAAAACATAGTTGAAAACCATGTTATTCATGTTGCTATGAACTTTGCTCAACATATTGATTATAGTGGGAAATACTTTTCCTTAGAGTTCACAGAACAGATCAAGGCAAACTTGAACTAAGACAAAAAAATATTCCTATGGATTGTATAAAACAGATTATAATTAGCCCTTCCTTTACATGTCAAAAAAACCCAGGACAAAACTCCTTAACTCCCCCACTTCTTTCCTTGGCCAGGTGGGAGCAGAGTTCCTAAATAAGTTTTGTATGGATATTTAAAAATCCAAAATAGAAATTATTAGTGTGACTCCTTGTGATCATTATTCCATCAATTCAGGTATTAAAAGAAGAGCACGCAATGAATCCAAAATGCATATATTTGCTTAAATGCATAAAAGTTTGGCTTTTGTATTCGTGTTAACATTAGAGGCTTCCTGCAATATTTAAAGAATTGCAAAAACCAAATTCTAATTCTACTCCAATCTCTATTGTATCTGAGGAAATATAAACTTGTTCAGATAAAACTCATGGTAGTAAGTAAATACCAAAGAATTTTTCTCTGCCCTTGCCTTTTTTTCTCTTTTAATTCTCCAGAATGAACTACAAAATACACTTTATCTGGAACAGATACAGACTATAGAGCTGCTGCTGCTATAGAAATCAGTCATTTCAAATAAAAATTGACTTTCTAAAAGAAAGCCTACTTTTGATAGATTTTACATCAGTAGGAAATAAACAGTAGGAAAGGTAAAGGTAAAAGTTTCCCCTTTCAATCATGTCTGATTCTAGGAGGTGATGCTCATCTCCGATTCACACCTCAGAGATGCTTGTCCAAAGTTATTTCCATGGTCTTGTGGCTGGCATGATTATACACCAAGGCACATGTAAGGCTGTTACATTTCCCACTGAAGGTGGTATCTATTTAGCTACTTGCATTTTTACATGCTTTCGAACTGCTAGGTTGGCAGGAGGTGGAGCAAGTAATGGGTCTCGAACTGCCAAGCTGCTGATCCTCTGGCCAACAAGCCCAAGCATCTTGATCGCTTGGCCACTGCACCCCATAGGAAAGAAACACCATTTTCAAATAGTGATGTTTAACGATGTGATCCTACACATATTCCACTAGATGTCTTTCCACAAAAGACATCTACTTCAATTAAATGGTTGCAGACTAAATTTCTCAGTTTTAATTTTCATGATTAAATATTATATTGAATCAATATAACTTCTGAAGACTTCTAAGCCAACTCTTGGATTTTTTTCATAGAAAATGGGACTAATTAGCATAACATCTATAATTTTGGACAGTGGTTGATTCCTTTTAGGTAAAAGCTGCTGTGCATATATTTTAGGTTTCTCTAAAATTAAATATGGAAAGAATATGTGTTATATGTTATTGAACATGTTAGTTAAAATAGGACTGTCTGTTTTAACAATATGACAGATTCAGCAACATAGTAATGCACAGGAGCAAAGCTTTCAGCTTCCCTGAAGTTCATAAAATGAAAACTTTCTTATCAATCTACTCATTTCATTGAGTTGTGTTTGACTAATGCAAAAACCTTCAGAAGAATAACAAGTTTTTTTTTATAAAAGGCTTTCTACTGATGATGATTTAAGAAATAAAACTGAAAAAGAGCAAGTCCTCTGTCCTGCTGTTGGAACAAACCCCTTCTCTTCAAGCAGCTGTCTTTGCATCGTTATTTTCTGCCTAGCTTGGACTGGACCCTCTGGAACCCCTGCCTCAAAGTCTTCCAACAGCATTTACAAAGCAAGCTATCTAATGCTAGTTATTGCTGGAACTACATTTCTAGATTGGATGTGGCCAGTTAAAGTATCTAAAAGGGAAAATAATGAACATACTTGTCAGAGCTGTTAATTTAGAGTGGCTACATAGTAGCCTGAAATAGTTGTGATTTGCCATGTTAGTGGCATGTTTGTCTTCCTGCCAGAAAACCACTGGGGTTATATTTATAACAAATGCAATCTTGTAGCAATTCTTCAAAAAGTGAAAGAATTGGGGATAGGAAATAACTAATGAGAAAAGGACAAGATTTACCTGTTAAAAAAAAGGAGGCTCTATATTAGGCAGGGGCAGATGAAATTATACTCCATAAGGAAGATAGGAGGAAGGACAGTGTATGTGAATAAAATTACAAACATTTGCAAAACAATGGAGAGTATGGTAAAAGAAGTCCAGGATGCTGCATAAAAAACTTAGTGAAGAAGGTGGGGGGAAAGCACATATAGGAAATGGAAATAGGTGAAAGAATACAGATAACACTGATAGTAATCCAAACCTGTAGAGGAAAGGAAAAACTCTGAATAAACCTGGATTAAGAAAGGATGCTTTGTGTTCCTTTACATATGTTCAAAATGAATTTAAGGAGAAATTGATAGAAACATGGTCTCTCTTTAGCATAAATCTTTGGGATTAAGTTTAAATTGTGTTATAAGGAACTGGAGGAGTGATGATATGGCCAAACTATGTGTTTTCTTTGAGAAGTCCAGGAAAACTTACAAAGTGCCAAATTACTGAACGATAACAGATAATTCTCCTACAGTATATTAGGGTACAGTATATACAATATAGGAGGTGCAGTGGCTCAAGCAGCTAAGATGCTCAGCTTCTGGATGGAAGGTCAGTGGCCCGAGTTCAAGACCCAGCATTACCATGTAGCAGGGTGAGCTCCTGTTGTTCTGCCTCAGCAACTGCCATCCTAGCAGTTCGAAAGCATGCAAACATGAGTAGATAAATAGGTACCGCCTAAATTGATGAGAAGGTAGCAGTGTCCATATGCCTTTGGCATCTAGTCATGCTGGCCACATTATCACAGAAGCTTTCTTGGATGAATGCTGGCTCTATGGCTTGAAATGGAGATACTGTAAGCACCACACCCTAGAGTTGGTCACAACTCTAAGGGTAATCTTTACCTTTATATACTTTATATTGGGGGTGCAGTGGCCTAGCAATTGTTGGGTTTGTCAGCCAGAAGGTTGGGAGCCCAAGTTAAAGACCCCAGTGCTGCATAATAGGTGAGCATCCATTATTTGCCCCAGCTTCTGCCACCTTAGCAGTTCAAAAGCATGTAAAATGCAAGTAGATAAATAGGTACTGCCTAAATTGGTGGGAAAAGGGAAGATGGTGGTCAAATGGTTAAGATGCTGGGCTTGTCAGCCAGAAAGTTGTCAGCTGGAATCTGAGACCCAAGTGTTGCTGTGTAATGCTGTGAGATCCCATTCCTGCTCCAGTTCCTGCCAACAGTCCTAGCAGTTCAAAAGCATGTAAAAGTACAAGTAGATAAATAGATACCCCCTCCAGTGGGAAAATAACAGCATTTTGTGTGCTTCGGTATATAATCATGCTGCCCACATGACCATAGAAGCATCTTTGGACAATGCTGGCTCTTTGGCTATGAAACAGAGATGAGCACTGCCTCCTAGAGTCTGTCATGACTGGTAGGGGAAACCTTTACTTTTCAATTGGTGGGAAGATAACAGCATTCCATGCACCTTGGCATATAGTGATGACAGCCACATGACCATGGAAGTATCTTCAGACAATGATGGCTCCCTTGGCTGTGAATCAAAAATAAGCACCACCCCCTAGAGTTGGACATGACTGGCAGGGAAAACCTTTACCATTTTACAGTATATATATATATAAAAAGAAAGTAACTGTAGGAAAACTGTATGCATATTATTTCTTGATTCCACCAAAGCATTTGATAAAATACCCCCTGGCATACTGATAATATACGGTTGTCTTGAAACTCATTCTCAAAGGTGCTCATCTGTACTATGTCATCACAATGGAGAGAAATATTAAGCCAGGTTTATTAAATGCAGTGCCCTAAACCATGGTCCCTGTATTCTTTGTCATTTTCATTAATTTCAATCAACAGGTACAAGGTATACTTATTATATTTTCAGTTCCTTACTTAAAAATAAAGTCAAATGAAAAGGTAGTGCATGGAGAATGTCTGGTATGATAATAGTGCTTGTGAAAAATGTTCTTGGAATCAAAATTGGTTTAAAACTGAATATGAGTTAGCAGTGGGATGACCCTGTAAAGATGCAATTTTAGGTTGCATTAGCAGAGGTTTCTAAATCATGTGAATTAGTTATTCTACTCTGCATTGGTTAAACCCAGTCTTGAGAACAATATCTCTTTTAGAAGGAGTTGAAGAAATCAAACATGTTCTGAGGACAGTAGAAAAGATGATCATCATTAAAAACTATGCTCTTTGAAAAGTAATTAAAGGAACTCTCCCACTTTGAGAAGAAATGACTGTCCCACTTAGTGTTGTTAAATGAAGAGTATCTGTAAAACAATGTAACTGACACTTAAAATGACATCCTATTAACTAAGTTGGAACCTCCCTATCAAAAGAGACTACTGTATTGACTGATAGTCATCCAAACTCTGAGAACATCTCATCTCAAATGCATGTCTCTTAATAACTTGTAAAAACCATTACCGAAAATGAGCAGAAATATTATAGTTGGTGAAAATGTTGGCTTGGAAAATCAAATTTTGAAAGTTTACCAATTCAGGAAATATCCTAGAATATATCTTATTACATAAAATAATATTTTAATAACATAAATATTTACTCTGCACAGGTTTTCAGCACAAAGAAAACAGGTAAACATAAATTGATCTCTTGACTGTGAAATACAGCATCACTTATAGAATATATATTTAATTTATAATTAAATATATACTCTATAAATACATACTCTTATGTTTAATTTATAATTCCTTATAAACAAGGAAGAAACAAAACTAGGAACAGGATGAAACATCCTTTAGGCTAGATGTAAATAGCAGATTTTTCCAACTACGAGTTTTATAAGAATTGTAAGACGTAATTGATGGGATCACTGATGGTGGCTTCTTACAGTGGATTCTTTCTTTATTTCTACCCTATTTGCTCAAGATTTTAAATCCAAATCAAAACATTTTTCCCTTTGTAAATCATGGTGTAGAAAGAATAAGGTTATGTTTTATTGCACACTTTGATCAAAAACAACAGTGGCTTGTTTAGTATAATTGAAAGCATATTTTCAAATATCTTCATATTTTCCTTGTGCTACTATATTGCCAGGAAATCTGGACACAGCCAGCAATCTTTCAGAAAAAATTATGTCCACCATTACTGACCTTTTCAAGAAATCCCAATAAGCTACCTGAGTTCAGGATTCCCTATAAAAAGGACAGAAAAAAATTGTGGTAGAAGAATATAATTGAAAAAAATAGTTTTCTTTCATTAAATTAGTACATAATTTCATTGACACATGCAACTGAAATAGATGGATGGATTTGTAGGATCTAATTTCAGTTTCTGATTTCTATTCACACAAATCTTTATCAGCAGGCAGAACATGCAAAAGTTTGTTTTACTCCAGCTTATAGAGCTCTAATCACTGAATGACTGAATATTTTCAATCAGTTACACGGGGGCTAAAATTTCTGAGATTAGAAAAAGCTTTTGTGCCTTGATTCATAATGGATCTCTTGTTGACTCACTGTAAGTTTCTTAAATTAAAAAAAAAACAAGATCGATAAGGTTTACTAGAGAGAATAATGTACTGCCTGCAGGAGTGTTAGTCATTTCAGCAATTTATCACCTGAAGGCAACTTTGTCAGCGCAGATTTAATAAAAAATGTAGCGAATCAAAACTCAACAGGTAAAAGGCAATTCCATATTGGATTCAAAGGTTGGTGCCCAAAACTCCTATTATTTTGAAATATCTTATTGCCGGTTTGAAGCTTAAGCTGGCATAAAGAATAAGTATAACAGGGCATGGGGTGGATTTTGGTTAAGCGGCTTCAGCGGATTCTGATACTGAGAACAATTCATTACGTTGACTCAGCCAGACTGGCTTTAGGGATGAACTTTTGCCTAGAAGTATTCAACACAAAAAAATAATAAAAAACACGCTGGAGCCAAAATAGCATAGCATTGTGGGGAACCATGTTTTATTGGTATAATTTATTGTTTTAATTACAGATGCTTATTGTGACCCACTCTTCAGGTTATTTTTTTTAAATAACATATGCTATTGAATAGAGCAAACTCATTTAATTGGATGTGCTTTCATGAACTTTAGTTGTAAGCAACAAAATCTGGGCATACGCTGTATGCTTCTGTGTGTATAAAGCCCTGTTCTCATTTTATGCACGAGTAAAATATTTAAAATATGAAAATACATGAAAAATAAATCTATAAAATTGCATATATTTTAATGGACATTATATTCCACTATTTACTTCATGTGTGGGTGAGGATATATCCCTCCCCTATATATATGGGGATTTCTCTAAGTCAGATAACTGAAGTTTTTTTAAAAATCTAATATTTTTATAGAATTTGCAAATCAACAGGACATTTGTAGTGTTCATACCTGCAAATACTATCAAACTGGTATCAGTCTTGCTCTTCTTGGCCTCATTCATAGAAAAGATGATAAAGATAAGATCCGCAAGGAGATAAAAGCAAAATACTTTTGCTTCCTCTTTAGTACAATTTAGCATTTCATCCAAATCAATACATATTGTCCCTAGCTTTAACTATGATATATTGAAATAAGCCCTTTTCAAACTATAATTTCTGAAATAGTTTAATGAATTATAGTTAAAATTAAATAAAGTTTAAGATTTGGTTATAGTGTTGACTGCGGTTAATTGAGAAAATGGGCTCAAAATTATCAATCTCCCAGGATTGTTGAAGTAGGAGAAATAATGAATTTCAGATGTTTTCACGTGTACTCTCTGAACAATGGACAGTCATAATACCAATAGGGCTTTTTATTGTTGAATTCCCACTAGCAATTTAATACATTGTCTAGAAACACTTAACCATTGTTGGCCAAAATGACAATACTGAGGATCAACTTACATCTCTTTGGTGATGGTTCGATTGTACTATATGGGAAAATACTTGCACCAAGGAAGTATTTCAAACAAATGTTTTTGCTTATTTCCTTGAGCATCATGGGATAAGGTGTTTCCTGAAATAATTTCTTGAAAGTTGGAAAGAGAAGCCAGATTGCAAAAGAAGCTTCTTATCTCTATGTTAAGAGATGTTAGTATGTTATTAAGTTAGAGACAATATGTATAGGTTTGGATGAAATGCTAAATTCTACTAAAGAGAAAGCAGAACTATTTTGCTTTTATCTGGTTGTGGATCCTAGTATTATCTTATCTGTGAATGAAGCCAAGATGGGCAAGATGGAGACTAGTCTGATAGTATTTGCAAACATGAACACTACAAATGTCCTGCTGATTTTGCAAATCCTATAAAAAGCATTAGTTTTTTTAAAAAACTTAAATTATGCAAATATATTAATATCTATGATAAGATATTCAGGACTCCCAAGAAAAGAAGGGAGAAATGAGGAAAATATGAGATCCAG
>JANHZU010000965.1:59055-77048 GCA_032468055.1 Acrochordus granulatus
TGTTAGGGACAATCATTTCTACCTCAAATTCCGTTGAAAATGATTTTTTGGTGAATATTTTTGGGGGCGTGGAACAGTTTATCTGACTTTCCATTGTTTCCTATGGGAAACTGCATTTCTCTTTATGAGCATTTCGTGCTAAGAGCATTCTTCCGGAACGGATTAATCTCGTCTTGTGAAGCACCACTGTATATCATATGATATATAATATACAGTATGCCAGCCAGCAATGATGGGAGCAACGACTTGGTGCTGGACCCGCCTGTCCCAGGGGCAGAGCAGGAGCCGCAGAGGATGCCCCAGATGTGAACATCGCCAGCCAGCCAAAGGGGCTGGGGTTAAAAAAATAAGTAATGTATAAAATCTAATCCTTGTGAGCCACCAAGTGTCTTCAGAAATTGGTGGCATAGAAATGTAAAGAATAAATAAATAGATATGTACAAACTGTATATCTGTAGGTGTTACATTCACTGGATGAAAAGAACATCTGACATGTATATTATGGCAAAGAATAATATAAACATGAATGATATGGAAATATGTTAATTTCCTGATCACAGAAAGAAAAAGAATGAGAATCAAACTGAAAAAACAATACAGAAAGGAAGAATAAAAGGAAAAAAGACCAGGATTTGGGGTTACCTGACTATACTATGATGCTTGTTTTCTGGTATGGTTAAAAGAATAGATTACTTTGAAAAATACAAGGCTCTTGGAAATTGAGGATTTTGACTTGGGATTTGGGTGGTATTCATACTTGTGGTATGAAAAGTGTAAAATTATTCCATTATTTAAAGACTATTTTGTTAGGCATGCTCTCATTACAGTGTGGAATGAGTGTAAAGGGATTTTTCTGCCAAATATCCCATTATGTCTTTCTCCGCATGAAGCTTTTTACAGGAGGGAGATGATCAAAAAACCAAAACAGATGACATATGCAGATATTCATACTTTTGTTGATGGAGAACCTAAATGAAACTCAAGAGAAGAAATTGTAACTAAATGTTTTATATGTTATTGGTTTACTTATAATCAAATTTTTGAAATGTTTATGTTGGACAAAAAAAGTTACATTGTTACTCAAGAAAAGTTGGAGTTGGAACAAATTTTGCATGCTGGAGATGATCATTTAATTGCAAAAATGTATAAGATGTTGAAACTGAATCTTGAAGATGAATATGTCAAGAGGTTTATGATTAAATGGGCCAAAAACTTTGGTTATAATATTGTGGTGGAACAGTGGGAACATGTGTGGCTCGATGGCATAAAAATTACCTTGAACTATGTTCTTAAAGAGAAGTTTTATAAAATGATGTACAGGTGGCACTTATCCCCTCACCAATTATCCAAGATGTGCAATGGATCATCTAATAAATGCTGAGAATGTGCTCAATCTCCAGGTATGTTTTACCATATGTGGTAGACATGTAAAAAGGTTAAAAATATTGGTTAAATATAACTAAAGTTATGCAAAAGATGTTTAAATGCAATGTACTCATAAAACCTGAAGCTTTTCTTTTACTTATAATGGATAAATAGTTGGAGAAACAACATGGAGAGTTGTTTTTATATCTGATATCTGGCAGAACGTGGAAGGAAGGGAAGGTTCCCACGGTGGATGATTGGCTGATAAAACTCATTGTTCTGGCAGAGATGGCAAATCTCACTACCCTCCTGAAGGATAATAACTCAAAGAGGTTTTGGGATGTTTTGATCACTTTTATTCCTATTACACATTCCCGTTCTATCAACCTACTCATTAACATATCAATATCTTAATTATTTAATTTGATTAATTTTAATAATTTAATTTTGATATGTTAATGAGGGAATGTGTAATAGGTGTAAAAGGGATTAGAAGTGTATAATGTGACATATATATATCGTTTGTGGTTTGATAGAACAGAAATGCATGTTATGGTTAAAAAGCACCTGGAGCACATAACAATATAACATATGAATTAACGTAAGTAATATAAGGGGTATAATATACAGTTAACTTATTAATCAGATTAGAATATAAGAGGAAAACGTGTGTTCTGAAAAGATATCCACATAGAGTTATATCGGGAATGTTACATGAGAGGAAGTTTGTTTTCTCCTTTTTTTCCTTTTTCCCTTTTTTCTTTTCCTTTGTTTTGTACTGTATATATTGTTTTATTTGTTATGTGTTGTTTTATTATGTATGTTATGTTTTGTTTCGTTAGTGTTTTGTTTTTGAATGCTGTTGAAAATTAATAAAAAGAAATAAATTAAAAAAAGAAAAAGAAGACCAAGAAAACCATTATCCAATGAAGTTGATGAGTTCTTCAAAAAGACAAGAAGTGACAATTTTATACAACAAATGATAGTGTATAAAGCAGTGTGTGGACAAGGTGAAAACTATAATGATCTGCAGAAGAGACAGTCATGAAGAGAAATAGTGAATCATGTCAGTATAGAAGAGAGGTGTCCAACTGTGACAACTTTTAAGATATGTGGACTTTAACTTCCAGAATACCTTAGCATATGAAATCTACACATCTTAAAGTTGCCAAGACTGGACACCTCTGGTACAGATACAATTTAGATACATATGCTTTTCCTTTCCTGCACTTAATTTTTTTTAGCTTGATATTTTCCCTTTTTTGAGCTTTGCATGATGTTGTTTCCCCTAACAGGAAATAGCATAGTTTAAGTGGTAATGCTAATGATGATGAAGAACATGATTTCTATGCCACTTCCATCTAAATTCCTCTTTGACTTACAGAATACCATAACACAGCAAAACAAACCCTAAAATCAATATAACAATAACAAACCCATAATCAAATGTACATCAATGATACCCAGAATGTCTTCCTTTCTTTTTGGGAAAAGCATATTCATAATTCTCTAATTCCATATTCACGAGTCTTTAGTGCTCTCTAAACTTGTTTTTTTTTTCTTTTTTTTGCAGGCATTTTATTGACCAACTAGGTGACATCATTAGTGTGAATAATTGTGACATTTGTTTCCTATTTATATACACTAGCTTGCCCAACCAGTTTTAGTGGGGGTATGGTTTTCTCCGTAGTAGTTCCTTGGTCAAGATATTGTTTTCTACCTGATTGTTTGTTAGTGTTAATCCCTACTTATATCAGTGTTAACTGCTGAGAGGATGTCTTCTAGTTTTAATTTCCTTCTTAGCTTTTTATTCATTATTTTGAATATCACTGACTTGAAAAGACAGTTGTAATTCTCCTGTTCTTGTTTCACACCCACCACATTTTAGGACTCTACCATTTATATGTTCTACAACATAGCTGATGTTCTCTTCTATGAAAGCATGAGCGGAAGTCCAAGTAAGGTAATGAGAATGAACCCAATTACCTGTAACAAAGTTTAAAAGAAATCCACAATCTGAATGTCAAGCTCTTACAGGAATGCATGCTGACGGATGAAGAATCTGAGATTCATGATAACATGTCATCAGCATAAGATGACAACCAGAAATTAAATATAATTAAGAAGATAACAGAAACATTTAATGACTTATTCAGGAGGCTTAGTGTGCCACTCTAATCCTTGTCAGTTAAGAGCTGACTAGTTGTTCATTCACAAAAATATTCTCTCAAAACATGATGATATACTAATATTGAAAAATATACTTTTAATTTATTTGAAGATATTGCTCTTCCAGATTAAATGTTTGAGATGATTATAGTTTGTGCCCTATCTATATTCAGTTCTCTGTAGCATGTATGTTTTGTAATATAGGAGGTAGCCGAGAATAAATGCACAGTTTGATGATTGGTTTGAAAATTGTATCATTTTTCTGTGTTGAACAAGGAAGAAAAGATAGAACCACCAAGCAAAGTTTTTATGTTTATTTTTAATTGCCAGGGTAGTTTTAGACATTAGTCAAAACATGGACTTCTGAGATATAACTTATTATAATATGCTCTTCCTGCAGGTAAGGAGATTAGAAGTCTTCATATCCAAGGCTGGGAAGAAAAGCAGCAAGAATAAGCAGGATCATGTTCCAAGTGCAAACCAGAAAGAATATTGGGGGACCCAGACAGAAAGAAATTGAATTTGCAGAGAATGTTAGAGATGAAATAGCTTGAACTGGCAGCCCACAGGCAAAAGTGGACATGTCAGCTGGAGCTCACAAAATTTCAAAAAAACAAATTTCTGATGTCAAGGTTTCACCTGGGGTTCTTGACATTCCTGCTGTTCTTACATGACTAGAGGAAGAGCATTGATCAGGAATTGCTAGGCCATCAGGTAAGAGAAGCATATTGCAATTTGAAAATGTGTTACCTTTTACCACCTTATACTTCAGTTACAGGTTTTAGCTACCTGTTAACTCTCTATAATGGATAAGAACTTGTTTATACAGACTCCAATTAGTGGGTTACAGTTTAGATATTGTACTAATGGAAATTAAAGTATAGTGATCCTTAAATCCATTTTCAAATTCTCCCTTAAAGTGTAAGTTCCAAATAGCAAATGGTTGCTGTATGCAGTAGTTGTAAGAAATGTTCATGATGTAAGATTGCAGTAGTTTAGTAGAAAATAGCCTGTCACTATTACATCCTGTTATTATATATCAGAAGCCTTAACAATAGGAAGAGTGGATTCTTAGTAAGACTCAAGTATTGCTTGTTTGGTTCGGAACAATCTGTTTTAACAGATAAGTACCTAATTCTCTTGAGACCACCAATAGTGGCAGTAGCTTGCAAATCAGGTGGTGTTTGGAAGAAAACTTCCTGGTACATTGAATTCACAAATATAGGCAATCAAAGATGCACAAAAGTGTTTGGAGCAGGATAAACAAAATTAAGATGGCAGCCAAGATGGTGCAACTGAAGCTTTGCAGCGCACACATAATAATCAGCAGCTTTGGTCACATCATCCTGCCTGCTATCTTGATGTTTTTACTTCACCCTGTGGACACCTGTGGTTTAAAGAATCTCCTGCAAAAGCTCAAAATAAGCAGGGCTTCTTTGCCAAATGTATACAGCTAAAAGGAAACAAATGCAGCAAGTGATATTTGGGAAAGTCAGTAATTCCATGGTGGATTTACATTCAGACAGCCCCAAGATCAGTCCTTGATTTCTCCATGCAGAAGTAGAAAACTTTCATCTGAAAACCTGGGATGCTGCTGTCTGTTAGAGTGGCAGTTCTGGGTAAGTGGGACCAGTGGTCCGACTCAATATTAAGCAACTTCTAATATCCTTTTGCAACAAGAGGAAGGAGCAAGACTTGTCTCTTGTTTGAAGAATGGTCCAGCACCAAACAGTTTCATCAGTGTAGAGAGTTATTGTTGCTAGTGCTTCCTTGTTAGTTACAAATCAATGAAGAGAAATCTCTTTTTTCCCAACATAACTAAACATTTGAACATGGTCTTGGTGCCATGGGATAGAGTCAGTTATGACTGCTGTCTTGCTGAAACATTTTTGCTTATAAATATACATTTCTCCTTGATCCTGGGAGGTTCAGTAAGCAGTATACAATCATCAGTATGCAAGGAAGAATGGCACATGGGAACTAGGCTAGGAAAATCCATACTGGCAACCCATTTAATTCTCTAGAGTGCATGCAATTTTGAAAATTATTCTGCAAATATATTTAGCTAGCATACCCGTGATTGCGGTACAGAAATATACACTATCAATCTCGCTTAATGAAACATTGGGAATATTACTATTCCCTGACTTAGCTCAATGTTTTTAAAAGACATGTGTACATTATCTGCCTGAAAGTTAATGACAAATTCAGTATTTCTCAAGATAGTCGTTAATTGTAGAGATGGAATAAATTCATGGCTGATTATCTTGTATCTAGGCAACTTAAAAATAAATATGAAGCACTTACTTCAATTCTCATTCATTAGTGCAACAAATGCAAATCAGATTCCTCACTGTGTCAACTGTCAGAAATATGATACATTAATTCGATCAGTTTTATGAAGACTAATACATATTAGAAGAGGTATGTCACTAGGGCCCTATTGTCATTTCACAATGAAACACACCTATTATTTTATGCCAATAAGTTTACTTCTTTAAGCTGCCACTTGTATGGAACTGCAAATGTTTGATTTATTTCATGAAAATGGGTGTCTTTCAAAAACTCTGCCCAAGTCATAATCATCACTGGGTTATTAAGTGATAATAATAATCACTTAATAGGGCAAACATTATCGGCTAATGCCAGTAGTGATTTAAGGATAGCCTGAAGTAAACAAGACCAACTCCCACCGCTAATATGAGACTTCCTTCATTGTCCAGAAATACATGGTAAAATTTTGAAATTAAATAATTTAGATTTGAATTTGGGGATCTTACAAAATAATGACATGCTCAGAGACACACAACATTTGTTAACCAGAGTCAGATTTTGGTTATTCTGCTCCATTTCCTTCTTCTGCTACTGTAATTCTTTGTACATACTTTCATACATATAAACATCTGTGCAGTCACTGATAGTGTTAGAGAAACAGTGCACACGCTGAGAGACCCAGAACTGCAGTCATGAAAAAGAAGTTTTATTTGTTGATTCTATATGATTTATTTATTTATTCAATTTGTACAGCTGCCCATCTCAGACCAGTGACTTTGGATGGCAAACAGTCATAAAATATTTGTTATCAATTGTAGTTTCCAGGCAGTCCAAAGGCTTTAAAGTATGAGCAGCTTCTTTCATTCCAAGGTTCTGATGGAAAAAGTCAGATGGATGTGAAACTATTCTAGGAGAAACAGCTTCGGCAGCCCGTTTTAGGTGGCCTCATAGATCAAATCCAGCCTACAAACTGACGTTTTCTGATGAAAATAGGTAATTAGTGGCCACATACAGTTCAAAATGTGTGTATTATATTGTATGTGTTTTTCTGTTCCTTTCTATTGAAAAATTATCAATTAGCTGTTGACATTCATCAAATAATGAAGGAAGCATACATAGAATATCATTATTATGACCACAAGAAAATCATGAGTATCAATACATTTGAATAATCAAATATGGCCCATACAAATTTGTAGCTCATGCAGGAATTACAGTTTCAATGTCACCACAATGCCACAATGGCTAATCATTTTTTTCTCATGCAAGCAACATTAATATGATGAAGTCACAAAAGCCAGTCTCTTTTTATGTGGCCAAGAGTACTTACTGATCCTGCAACATCAGGATTAGTTCATAATGAACTCTTCTGTTTCAGGCATGCATATCACCATGAGTCAACTTCTTTTTTTCTATGCAGAGAGGTCATAAAGGTTGGTCTTCCCCTTCAGACAAGCAGCATCAGCATGAGGTGATGGATCAGTCTCTCTCTGAAACAGGCAGCAGCACCATAAGGTGAGAAAGGCCAGTGACTCTTCTTCAGGCAGATAACATCAGCACTTGAAGGACACAGCTTAATTTCTGACAGGTACACAGCAGCACGAGGGACAAACTTTCTCCTCTGTTTGAGGTAGGGAATAGCAACTCAAATCCAATTGGCAGGCAGGCATCATTGCCAGTACAGGATTGTAAACTTTTCTACATTCAGCTGAAAAATGATTAGCTTTTCTCTCTGGTTGCTTAAGAGTGTTTGAGAACACATGGAAAAAATGCTTGGAGAAATCCCATGAGTCTATTAAAATCAATAGATATCTTTGTTCATTAAACCTGCTGCAGATTCCAAAAGGACTGATGGAAGATGAAGTCTATTTTTTATCCCAAGTCTATTTTTATCCCAAGGGCCTTCAAAAGTAGGTTTTCCTTCCCCATAGTAGCCTAGGGAGTATGCTAGACATTTTAAAATAAAGCAGTTTAGCTGTTGGGATTGCAGAAATGTTCTATCTGAAATCTGACCACTTCCAAATTTGTTTTCCCCACTTTGTTTCCTGCTATCCACACAATAAGAAACTGTTTAAAAGGGCTTGAATAGGCTGCATTCACCACTATTTTTTCCTGCCTCTGCACTTTCTGTCCTCATAGAAAGCAGAGAAGCAACATAGAGTTCTGATTATCTATATTTTCAGTTCTTATTAAAATGCAAGTTGGTCATTCTTATTTTTTTAATTCAAGTATTACTTTGAGAATTTCTATGGCTAAAAATGAAGAATAGCATGGACCTCTTACGAAGAAATAAATAGCTGAAATAAATGTAACATCCTGAGAAATAAGAGTCTTTTCTCTATCTTCATTCTCTTCAGGTGAATCAAACTACAAACCCTTTGGATAATCATGAAATTTGTAATCTAGTCCATCTGGAAGGCAGTTGAGAAAAGTCCTGATAATATTATCCATTTTGCTTGAGGATGTAGGATTTGCAATTATTCTTCAAATTTTGTTTTAAAGCCCCGCTATTTAACTCAGTATTGAGGTTCTGACACAGTTCAAGACCTGGGCTTATTCCTGACTAAATATTGCAATAGTTTTGCTTATGAATTACTAATTAATACAAATTAAGCATAATTTATTTTTCAGGATTCTGTATGTCTGCAAATCCGAATGTCTTCATTTCCCGAAGAGTTTTCCTCTAAAAATTAGTTATTGTTCACTTCTCCTCAGAAGCAATTATGTGTTTGAAATATTCACAAGTGTTTTCAATTCCATGCTTTCAAATATTTTTATAATGTTCCTAATTGTATATTCCCTAAGTCCTGCTGTGCTGCTTTATTATGGTGATGGTATGATTGTTCCTGAGAGGGATGAATGAAGAATGCTTGAAACATAGGCCAACAGTATATATTTCCAACAGGGTCACCTAAGCCATAAAGGAAACAATCACCTTTGTTGGGTAGCAGCAATATAGGGAAATGCAGGAGGAGGAAGAGAAGGAGGATCATTTTAGTTAAACAGGAGTAGTTGTTCAGTCATGCAGTTGTGTCCAACTCTTAGAGAGAATGTTGAATTTTAAGGCAGCCAACAAATTAGGGGCTATGAGGGCACTCTCACCTCTCATCATCACCAACTGAGACTGACCAATCAGGAAAGAAGTGAACCACTGTAACTCAGTGTTTCCCTTTCCCAACCATTGCAGATGGTCCTAAACAATACTGTAGTAGATGAAATTAAAAGCCACTGAGAGATTGAAGAACATAAAGATGGATGCACCACCATGATCCCTGCTCTACTGAAGACCATTGGCCATTTTCTCAACTGCTGCCCATCAACTTTCTCCATAAATTTCCCTCAAAAAGAAAGATGGGAAACTGGCAGATAATTATCCATAATGGAAGGATCCAGTGATGGCTGATTTGAACTTTGAATTTCAGGAAGACTCCTAAGGATACCATGGACTTCCAAGAAAACACATAGATAATTAAACAAATGGACCCAGAGTTTTTGCTTAAGGCACAAATGTCCAGGCTAAAATTATACTACTTCAGGCACATTATGCAAAATAACTAGCTCTCTGGAGAAGTATACTAATATCTCACTTTTCCACTAAGAAAAGTGGAAAGTGAGAGAAGGAGAAGCTAACTAGCAGTAAGGTGGATGGACTCAGTTATAGTGATGATGAGTCCCCCATTTGAAGACCTGAAGTACCAAGTTAAGGATACATCATCCTGGACAATATCCATGTGGTCACCAAGTGGCACATAATCAATCCATTGTTAATATTGTACACTTTTCTCTATTAATATTCTTGTTAATCCAGGTCATGATAAGAGGTAAAAATTGCAAAAATTTGCAAAGTTTCTTAAAAAAGCAACTGGCTTTAATTTAATGTCTCCAATAACATCTTGTAATTAAAATCCAGTTGCCTTTTAAGAAACTTTGCAAGTTTTTGCACTTTTTACTATTGTATACTTTTATACATTTCTCTACATTTACTATGATATATTTATCTTTTCCTGAACTATTTCTCATTATGTCCATTATTTATGCCACATAACTATTTGTATATGTATTTTTATTGGTGAAACATATTCTTAAAAAGTAATCAGAAGAGATCAGCTGTGATAGTAAAAATGGGAACTAATTATGTCTATTGCATTTGTTCCAATTAAGTGATCCCCACTTCTGTTTTCCTTTTTCTGAAGAAGTAAACATATGCTCAGAATGTGTAACAGTGAGATGTTACGGATCTAAGAGAAGCATCCACTTCTATCAAAGATTAGGAGCACATGAATTCTGATGTTCTGATGTCCATGAGCTTTTCTTAGATCTTCAGCTGAGAAGAATGCACAAATGTGATTCATGTATGCATCCATACTACATGGTACTGCTTTATGTACCTTTGCCTGTCTATCTCTAACAAGTGATACAATTTTCATGGCTATCAGTGAAAGATTTGTTAGGAGAAGGTCTAACAGATGTTCCATGTATGCCTAGGGATATACAAGAAATCCATTGCTACAAATAAAATAAGCTGCCAATACAGATTGTATTACAGTAGCTTGGAGCGATACTGCCAGTGTCCTGATGTTTTATATAAAGCAGTATACATTTTGGAAAAATACATTAAAATAAATCATGAAATATTGCAAAGCTATGTTAAATTATTATATATCACTAATAACTGTGTAGCATAAACTATACATTAATTAGTTTCTTAAAATAGCATTAATAAGGAAAACTAACAATCAGAATGAATTATTAAAGGAAACAAATCCTATCCATGCAACCAATAGGAGTATTTACAATTTCTAAAATGATTCATAGAATATTTAATGGAATAGAATGAGTCAGTAGAGTCAGTACTGATAGGTGCCAGATGCAAAGTGAACTGTAGATAGATAAATTGATGATTTGAAAGTATTTATTTTTGTTAACTGGACTCACTGAAATGTCATCAACAATCCTTCTGAGCCAATGAAAAATCTTAGGTGAATATGGGTGGACCTTTGTACCTTATGTTTGGATATTATCAATCAAGCATTACAAACTGGCCACATCCACAATTATGAACTTCATTGTCCCCATTTCTTAGGATAATTATTTTATCCCCAATCATTCCTAAATGTTGTTATTTCAGAGAACATTTCATCTTTTGTGCTTTAACAGTGCCTGTTTCCTAGAATTTGTATGAATTATGGTGATCTTCCAGGAAACATAGAAGCTAATGGAATTAAAGACTTGGGGAGATAAGAAACTGAAGGTTTTTATATTAAGAACGCTTTTTTATTCACTCCTGTGAAAATCTGATTTATCCCATAGAAAGGTTTCAGGCAGCCTTGATTTTCTTTAAATTGCCTGATACCAAATGAATTCAAAACCAAGCTATAAACCCAAGGGAAAGTCTGATAGTTAAATGATATATAAAGACATTCATTTATTAAAGTTGAAGAGGCAATCTAGATTAAGGTGACAATTGCAAGCAAGGACTTTTGTATGGAAAAGAAAATCAAGAGACATTTTTACTCTAGGGTGGCAATAGGAAGGGAGGGAGGATTGAAATTCAACTTAGAGAGGTTTCCTAAAGGAGAAAGAGGACATTGGAAATGAACATTCTAATTTACAGTTTCCTGGAGCAAGAAATAGTGTCTTAACACTGTTCAAAGGGAGTGACCTCCAAATTAGCTGGAGTATAAATCCTAGAATTTCAGTAATCATGGCCAAATATCATACTGGCTAAGAATTCTGGGACTGAGGTCAAACACATCTTCAGGGCACCAAGTTGTAGAAGGCTGTTCTAGAGACATTTTTCTCTCTAGGACAAATATTTAAATGTTGACAGCTAGATTTATCAAAATACAGAATACATTTTAAGAATGAAGAGTTATGTTTGACCAGAAGCTGCATTCAAAAAAGTTAACAAACCAAAAGTTAATAAACAAAGCAAAATAGGCTCCATTTTATTTCAGTAAAATTGTAATTAATTAAAAACAATTAATATGATTTCTTCTTTTTGTGAATTAAATATTTTATCCTATTGGTCATATAAAAAATTACTGTTTAGTGACCCTTTCTAAAAGGCCTTTGGTAATACAGATTTTGTTCTGAGTAATGAATTTTATTGCTGAAATAGCCATCCAAATAATTTCACTTTGACAGTCGAACCTATGTTATATTAATATAAAATGCTTGCTTGTTGCTTTAATAGCAGCAAAATTAATATAAGATAAGGATGATGAAGTTAGTTAATGCAGGAATGTGTTTTGAGCAAATCCATAGCGGAAGAATAAGGATAACTTCCCCCATACATTTGGTTGTTAAGAGACTCGGATGTTTCACTAACTGGGTTTTGTTTATATTGTGCTAAATATAATTGGCTTTTGCTAAAGAATATGAGGGCAAAGCAAAGATAACCCCATGCCCTAGATCTGGATAATGAGAGCTCCTACAAAAAAGAACTTGGTTTCTGTTATATTGATTCAAGGAAGCACCTAGATTTAAATTCTTCCTACAATCCTTTTAGCAATTGGCATTTTTTAACAATATGGTTCTGAATATTGTGAGAGTAATAATGATTTCTGAGGAAATAGAGATTCAAGAGAAGTCCCTCAGAATAAAGGAATAAAAAGTCTGAAGTCTAAAGAATAGTAGAAGAAATGGGGGGAAATAACCAATTTGGTTCATCCAAAATGTAATATTCCGTTGGATCGTTTGCACACCAAAGGCTGCAGTTGAGTTTCTCACTCATTTTTAAAGTCTACAGATCTCACAATTTCATGTTCTAGTTTATGTTGGAAAGCAGGCATTTAATTTTACAGAATATCTTCAGATGTAGAGATTGTATATCCTATGAGTATCTACTTAAGAGTAAATGTCACTGAATTCTGTAGTACTCTTAGGTAAAATATAGAAAACTGCATAGAAAAAATCCATCCTGAGCTAAACTGAATAAAGTTATTAGCTTTCAAGAAGTTTTTACCCTAAGTTTGTCAAGCAAAGTATATTGAAATGTACAATACCTTTGAAAAACATTAATAACTTTTTTATTCTATGGAATTTGTATTATGGATTCAATTGACGTTCATTGAAATAATGGAATTTGCTGTCAAAGAGCCAGATATTTTATAACAGTGTGTTTCTTTAACAAAACATAGAATTAATATAATGATTTTCATTTTATGTTTTTTCCAAAAGTTTAGTTGGAGAAAAGTATTTTTCCAAAAGTTTTACTTAACTTTTCAAACAATAATATGTGAATAATTTCAATTTGCTTAGATATCAAAATCTCTAATACAGTGGAGCCTTGGATTGTGAGTAGCGCAGTTCACGAGTGTTCCACAAGTTGAGCAAAATTTTTTAATAAAATTTAATTTGGTTAATGAGTGAACACTTGCAAGATGAGCTTTGTGCAGTGAGCTTGCATGGGAAATCTCGCAACTGAGCCAATGGTTCTCTGTTGCTGTGTAAAAAGTGTAAATTAAGTGAAACCAATTTTGTTAGTCAAAATCATTCAAGAGAAAGGACTCCCAAGATTCAAGTTCTAGATTCTCTTTTCAGACAATATCCCTCCTCCTCCTCTCCAACCTCTCATCTCCCTCGCACCAGCCAGGACTCTTCTCAAAGTAAGGGAAGATTGATCCTCCATCTTCCCTGTCACATACACACACAGCCCTCCTAGCACAGCACCATCCAGTCCGTTCCCCTCCTGCCCATCTCTATATATTGAACATCTGTTCTAAAACCTTTTGACACTTGGAAGGACTGCAATGGAATTATGTGCTCAAGAGGTAGGAAGGTGCTAAGGGTTTGTATCTCCAAGTTCTCCTGTCTCCTACTATCCAGAGAATGCATCTACCATGATCCCCAACCGTCATACACAGAGCATTGATTTGGGGCTGGAACCATGCGAGAACTACATCTATGAGAGGTAAAGGTGTCCCTGCTAGCCTTGCGGCTTGGGGGTGGCGCTCATCTCCAGTTCGAGGGCCGTTGAGCCAGCGCTTGTCTGAAGATGTTTCCGCAGTCCTGTGGCCAGCATGACATCACGGAGTTGTTCCCTTCCCACCTATTTATCCACTCACATTCACGGGCATTCGAACTTGCTAGGGCAAGGACAGGAGCTCACCCAGTGTGCGAGTCTCGAACCTGGTTTGCCCCAACTGGCAAACCCAACTGGCAAACCTGCTGAGCTATCGCGGCCCCATTGCATCAATGAGAACTTGCTAGAAATCCGATGCACGTCTGAAGGCAGAACAGGGCATGAATCCGCCTCTTCCAGTACAATACCCTCCGTCGCTTTGAACATGATCAAATAAATGATAGGAATTGAGGTAAAGAAGGAGACTAGTATAATAAAGGAGAGTTGGGATCCAGTGAAGGAATCTAAGGATGAAGCTAGATGATTTTTATTACGTTTGGTTGAATACAAAAGCTGTCTTTTTTTCCTTAATAAGGTGAAGATTCCACTGAGTCACTGTTGGATGTCTATATACATGTGTTTGTGTTATTTATTTATTTATTAATTAAATTTATATGCCGCCAAAATCCAGAGACTCTATGAGAACGAGCTAGAAATCAGATGCTTGTCTGAAGGCAGAACAGGGCATGAGTCCGCCTCTTCTAGTACAATACCCTCTGTCGCTTTGAACATGATCTTTATTTCTTTAGCAACAATTTATCATCCCACATATAGGTAGTCCTTGACTTATGACCAGTTGCTTGGTGACTGTTTGAATTTACGAGGGACCTCCCTGGGAGTACTTAGAACCCAGTTCCAAACTTGATGATGATGATGATGGACATGCTCCATTATGGTCATAAACCGAGGACTACCTGTAGTATTTTTTATATTCACAAAGACATATTAGAAGATGACAAGGGAGAAGGAGTTCTGAGTTTCTGATTGAGTAGAGAGCTTAATGAAGAAGTAACTGTAAACTGTAAAAATCATAAGAGAAAAACAATTTTTATATAGATAGATAGATAGGATGGATATTTTAATATAAATAAGGATTTTCAGAGAGAATCAGCAAAACTCAAAAACATAGACACAGACATACACACACACTACTCATACTAGAGTATAAAACACTTAGAATCTAAAGAATTAATGGATTTATGTTTCTTACATACCTCCTCCTCTTAAAAACACCACAATTTTATAACTGAGTGACTTGGAGCTTTTACAGAGCATATTGTTTCATGATACAACTATGGAGCTGGGTGGGAAACAGTGCATTTTTTATTTCAGTTAAAATGTTGGTGCGCTTGTTTAAAGTCTAGCCTTTGAGTACATTTAAAATCAAGAACTTCATCCATAATTTAAAATCAAAGGACTTTATTCATCCATAATTTGTCACTTGGAATTTCCACGAAATTCATTGGGAGAACTAAGTACACCCTTGTAATATCTCACTAAATCAAAATTTGATTTCCAGATCTACATTTTGCTTTAAGATTTCCACAAAATGACTAAATTCTTCTGCAGCCAAATTCAAACTGAGTAACTTATGGCCTGTTCTATCACGATGGCCTTTTGCTGCTAGAGGTTTTTTGCTCCTTTCCTGTAGGAAAATTGCTTGCTCTTTTTCCATAACGTATGCTAACACTTACATATGACAAACCTTACTTTAGTTATTTGTAGCCGAGCAAGACACATTTGATGGAAAACTATTTCTGCATCAAACAAGCAAATAAATCTCAGGCTTTAAAAAAGAACATTACTTTACAAAACATATCTAAGAACCTTTGTATTTCAAAATCAAACTATTTATTTATTCAACTATAATACCATGTGTCAGCCATGTCTTGTAATGTCTTCTGTCATATAAAAGCAAACAAAGTCATGTTACATTAATGCCTTGTCTGAGATCATATGACTGACTGGCTATAATTCCATGCCCCTTTGCTATTAAAAACATGACCTTGGAATGTTAAGCAGCATTTGAATAAAAACACCTACATTTCGGACACGGTTCCAAAAGCTGGGGAGATTATTTATGATTTCAGTTCGTACTGTGTATGTTTGTTTGAATTATCTCATGCATGCCATGAATGTTACTGAAACCGGATAGGAATAAATTCATTTTTAATAGAAGAGCATCCGATTGTATATCTGTTTACTCAGAATTAAATCCTATATATGTATTTTTCTCAAGGAAATATGCATTAGATTGCTTCTTTTGAGCTTGCAGGTACTACAAAATCCATGAAACTCCTTTCAAGCTGCTTTCAAGTTTCAGTTCAACTGCTTATTGGAAATGAAGCGCACATTTCTTCACCTTGGAGATAAAGTATGAGTTTGGCTGAGTCACTTTCTTACATGATAAGAATATCCACTTTGTGTGGCTGTTTTAAGAAGAGGTTGCGCTGGCAAGGATGAGCTCTAAGCTTCTTGTCCAACCTTCATTTTCATTTTCAGTCTTTTGCTACTGCTTTTTAGAGGTGGGAAAATTTAACTTCAGAACTCTATCAAACATGTAGCCAGATGGGCTAGAGGTTTCTTCCTGAATATTCTCAGTTTCTTCCCTGAAGGATATTCCAATTTAAGACCACAAATATTTCATGAAAGCAAAGTTATGTTTACATTTACCTTAATTAAATGAAATTTTAGTTCAGAGCTCTATAAACTCAGGGAAAGTCAAGTTTTTTTTAACGTGAAACAAAGTTCGTGGCTTTTCAATATTTAGATCCCTTCCTAGAAAAAAATGAATCTATGCAATTTCTCACCCACTTTTGTCTTTCCTGTTACTCCAGCCTGTCCACGTCCCTTTTCCCTGGTCCAGCCAGTGAATGTGCTCACTTTTACAACTATTCCCTTCAGCATGAAGCAGCTTTTATTCTCTTTAACAAGTGTTTATGGGAAAGTGTTGATGCTTATTAATCTGTTTCTTGTCTAGCAAGTGGGTTTGTGCATGATTTGTGGCAAAACTGGCATTTCTGATCCCTCTCAATGTGTGCTGCAGGGTAGTTACACTGAACAGATGTGGTTTGGAATTGTTGTTCTTTGTAATTACCCTCATTAAATGAAAGCATGTGTCAATCAGCTAGGTACTTTATACACCCCAATCACTTGCAAGAGATTTACATGTATATATTTTATACACATATGTGGGAAAATATCTAAACAATGTGAGTACCTCATTAGATTTAATAATTTGGCCTGTGCTAGTCACTTGAGATCTGTTGATAAATAACTACCAATTGGTTTCAGTTAAGATCTGGCAGTTGCTTTATGGCCTGCAATATTATACCCTTTGTGCACAAACCATATTGAATCCTTCAGAATAAAAAAGCCTCATATACAGTATATTATGAATATTGGACAGGAAAACCTGACACAGTCCTGCAGTATTAAATAAAATAACTACAGTATCTCTTTCTTAAAACATCTAGCTCCCTTCAGATATTTAAAGTTTGAAAATGTGGAAAGAGCAAAGAATACGTATCCTAGTTTTATTTTTTGCCTCTCTACATTGACCAGGAATTGAGTCATTCTCCAGGTGCAAACAGCTCTTTCTCCTTTTCCAGTTTTATTCCACAATAACATGGTAAGCTGGTACACTTCTCACCCTATTATACATTTTGAGTGCCCAGAAGATTTTGGGGAGACCCATTTCCAATCTACTAAAGTGTAATAGATCCAGTTTGTCTACTTTCTTTTAAAGTTCTTCTACTTTCTCTACTTCCCTGATTGTGCAAACTATTGCATTTTGTTATGTTGTAAGGGTAATAAAAAACTGAACTGAGCATACATGTAATTATTGGACTTTCTCAGAATATAATATATAGCCAAGAGGTTATTTTTTTTTTTTGGTTTGGTGAAATGGATCAGCATTTGAAAAACTTCCCTAGAATGCCAGACAGAAAAGGAATCAGAGGCCCATGCCAAACAGTTCAGGACTGATTAATAAAATCCGTGATTATCCCTCCAACACACAATATTTTTTAGATGGCCTTTCTTCAAAGAGATTTAAGTCCTCCAAAAATATATAATCAATATGTTACCAATCCCATTCTCTATGGCTGCTACAGTAGGGCAAAAAAGGATTTAGTCAGCCACCAATTGTGCAAGTTCTCCCACTTAAAAAGATGAGAGAGACCTGTAATTGTCATCATAGGTATCCCTCAACTATGAGAGACAAAATGTGAAAACAAATCCAGACAATCACATTGTCTGATTCGGAAAGAATCTATTT
>JANHZU010000965.1:121417-131777 GCA_032468055.1 Acrochordus granulatus
TAAAAATAATGTTAGAGTATATTAAATAAAATGCTTCATTAAACTGGATAAATTATAGCATATATGTCCATAAATGAATGATCCAATTTGGTATCTGCACTTTTTATGAAAAAATATTTTTAAGACAAAATTGAACAGAGTGAAATCAGAATCTCTAGAAACATTCCATTCAGAATTTAAGAGTAACAACAAATAGGGTAAGGGTTAGGATTAGAGTCAACAAATAGTGTCATCTTCCATCAGGATTGGAAGACAAGTCAAGTCCATTGTCCTCCTGAAACAATGAAATTCTAGATTAAACAAGAGTTCTTCAGCTCAACAGGAGCAAATATAATTTAAGAAAGTTCTCTTTAAGGGTAACAGGACCATAGCATCTTCAAATTATAATCATTTTTTCTTCTTAGGTTAGCAATATCCTGCAGTGGAAACTTTTTGCATAAAAATGAAAACAATTAACTTGTAATTTATGGTTTGATCAAACAGGATATATTATACAAAAGAAAGTCAAATAATTTAACTTTAGAGAGGGAGGTGAAAATATATTTGTATTTATAACTGTGGCGAAGATTATAGCAAGCCACTTCTTTAGATCTTTTTCCCTTTCTTTTCCATGTTTCTTTTTTTTTATACTTTTTCTTATTTCTTTTCTTTTTTCCTTACTTTATATTTGTTTATGTTAATTTTTATCTTCTTGTTTAAAACTTCTAATAAAAATTATAAACAAAAAAACAGTAATATCCTGCAGAGGACTGGGGACACTCTGTTACAAAGGTCATACGGGCACACCTGCAAGTCAGTATTTAAGTTGCAAATACATGATGTATACATTGTATGCATCATCTAACATATATACAAATTATATACACAGAAGTGCTAGCAATGGTGAAGCTTCCAGTAAATTCAAAGAAGATAAAATCAAACCTCAATCCAGGACTGCTGATTCCATTGTTGGAATTGCTATCATCCTGTCAACTAGAACTGTTTCCTTTCTGTTTTCTGGGATGAAGGGAAGGAGAAAAAAGGAGAGCTTCTTCAATACACCCATTGGGTAGGCAGTAAGGGAAAGCCAGGACCTTTCAGCAATTATCTAAGCAATGGATTTAACTGAGATGGCCACATTTTGCAGCAAGGACATGGCAACATATATTTTGTCTGCTATGTATGATTGGCTAATTCAAAAATGGAGATGTATATCTTCTTCAATGTATAGATTTCCCCATTTCACATAACATGCATTTTGTTGTTCAGTCACTAAGTCATGTCCAACTCCATGGACCATAATATTCCAGCCCTACTTGTCCTCTCCTGGAGTTTGTCAAAACTGATGTCCACTGCCTCAATGATGCTATCTAACCATTTCTTCTTCTGCTGTCCCCTTCTCCTTTTGCCTTCAGTCTTTCCCAGCATCACAGTCTTTTCTAATGAGTCCTCTCTTCATATTAGGTAGCCAAAGTATTTAACCTTCAGCTTCAGGATCTGGCCTTCCAATGAACAGTCAGGGTTGATTTCCTTAGGACTGACTGGACTGATCTCCTTGCTTTCCAAGGGACTGCAGGCTTCTGATGGAGACACTTGGCCCTTCTGAAGGTGTGGCAAGAGGCTATATGATTCTTGATGTCTGCTGACATCCTAGGCCAGCAAAAATCTTGTAAGATTATATGCAGCATCTTAAAGAACACCCCCATGACCAGCTGTGTGATTATCATGGCAGATCTGCATCACCTCTTTTCTGAGTGCTGGCAGAACTACTACCTTCCTTTGTATCTCAATGCCCCTCCCTCAAAGCCACGGTCCCCTGAAGGTCATCCATCTGGGCCCCACATGAAAGTGCTGCTATAATTTGATTCTGGTGAAGATGTTCTGATGCAGCTGGGTCACTCCTAGTATTTCCACAAGTGGTGACTCCCGATACTTGTCTGAAATTGTCTAGCCATTAAATGATGTAGATACATTAATACTGGCTTTCTGGACAGCACATCTGGAATGAAATTATTTGCACCTGAAACATACTTAAGGTAGAAATCAAACATGAGGAGACTTCCCACATATGGTGGTCATGTTGAGCTTTGTCTTTGGAATAGACCAAAATGTCATCCAGATAAATCACCACAAACTTGTCAAGTAAATCAGAAAAATCTAGTTCATGAACCTGGAAAGCACTGCCCCACATTGGTGAGGCTAAAGGGATTACTTTGTCCTCAGATTTCCCATATCTCATTTCAGAAGGTGGGAAATACTCATGGCCCTGAACTGCAAAAGTCTAATGTGATGAAAATGCAAGTCTTCTGCAACCTATCCAATAGGTCAGATATGAGAGACAGTGGATAATGGTCTCTCATTGTTACTGAGTTGAGGCCCTTGTCGTCATGAACCACATGGGTGGGGGAGTCAGCAGGTGGATTTGAAGAGCCTAAAACTTGCTTCTTGGGAGCAAAGAAAATGGGACCTGAAGCTGGGGACTTAGAAGGTGAAATAAAGCTCTTCTGCAAATTTGAATCCAAATAATTTTTTAAAACAGTTAACTCTTTGTTTTGATGAGCTATTGTCTAGTGGTGGGAATCTTTACCCTTGGAGGTAAATCTATTGTACAGTCAGTCTCTCTGTGAGCAGGAAGAGTTGAAGCCTCTTGCTGGGAAAAAACATCTGCAAAGTTTGCATACTTCTCTGGTACTGAGAAGCTGTTTCTCTGAGGTCCTGAAGATGTTGCTGAACCTGGTTCTTCAGGTTGGCTCCCTGCAACTAATTGCTATGAAATGGGAAATGCAAACTTCCTGCCCTCCAGTCTATTATGGGTCCATGCTGCTTCAGCTATTCTCCTCCCAGAACAATAGGGAAATGAAGATTTTCTGTAACAGCTTAACATCTGTTGCTGCTGAGCTATGACTGCTTGCAAGGGAACTGTGAAATGTGTAATTCAACCAGCCTTCAAAAGCTGACCATCAATCATCTACACTTGCACCATATGAGGTAATGTAACTGAAGGTATTTGGAGGGCCTTGACTGGAGTAATCTATGAAGCTTTCAGTTTCTCCATAATCTACTAGAGCCCTCACCCTTTCCTCACCATTCACTGATCAGAGTGATAGGAACTGTTAACAAAATGTCTTAGTCTGCCTGATGCTGAGCTCTGCTTACTAACTTGTGAGCTCTGTGAAGGGAGGTTGCAGCTGTTTCCCTGAGTAATCATTCCATGAGCCAGGCATCTGTCTCTGGTTTCACCTCTGGGAGCTGCAATCCTCCCTTTTAGGTTCTTGGTGAGCAACCTCTCACCACAAATAAAACAAAGCTGTAATTCTCTACACCTCTGCCTCTCTTATGCTGTTGGAACTTTCTGGCAGCCCCAGTCTGCATAGGCTCCTCTCCTCCATGTTCAGCTGCTGCAGGCATTAGAGGTGGGAAATTAGTCTGGCTAGGCAGAAGCACTTGCAGCTTTCTTCAGCCAAAAGTGTTCTGTATCCTTTCTAGGCATGAATCAAAGAATATGCACAACTGATATACTGATCCAGAATCTGAGGGACCCCCTGCCTGATGAATTCAATGCCAATTTAGTCATTCAACCCCCACCTAAACTGTGCAATTAGGGCTGGTTTGTTCCTACTATCATCTTGAACTCAGTTATGAGTCTGACCCTCCTACTGCCCTGGCTGAGCTGATGCAAGTGGTGGTGGCTGTAACTTCCTTTATGGAAGCCCCAAAATAGTTTCTGAAGCTTTCTGATAATTATCCATCATAGGGTCATTATTCTCAATGATAAGCGGGGCCTATTGTCCAGCTGATGCTGTTAATAAGCTAAAATGAAATAAACTCTAGCCTGGTCAGTTGGAAATTCCCTAGGGTGGGTGCCCATAAATAACTCACATTGAGCAATAAATTTCAGTGAATGGATTTTAGAACATCAGAAAATGTAGACCCTTTCTCAAATTTTACAAGAAATGTAGCTTGAAATAAAAAATGGGTATGTATATGCTAATCTCAAAAGATTTTTGTAAAAATTAGCATTACATTTTTGTCTGTAGACATACTGATGGACAAGTGTTAGCTTTGTGGGAACAAACTAGGCTTCCCAGTCATACAGAAAACAATGTAATTTATTTTAATTTACAATCAGCTCACTTGATATACTCATAAGCATTCAACTCCCTTTGGCAGATTTTCAGATAGAATAAATCAACAGAGCTCTTACAAATAAGGTTGTGAGTTATTAACTTCATAGAACTACAGGAATCTACAGCATTAAATCCAGGCTTCTAATCAGAGACAATGTCTAAAAAGCTTATGATAGGGAGGAGAAAGTGGGCCTTTCTCTGTCAACATAAATATGGAGAAGAAGGGGAGTTGTGGAGTCCTAAGTGCTCTCTGAGCTTGATTGTTTTTCTGCAGATGTTTCATGACCAAACTAGGTAAGATGATGTTACCTAGTTTGGAAATGAACCATCTTCAGAAAAATAACCAAGCTCAGAGAGCACCAAGGACTCTACAATTCAGCCCTGAGCTACAAATATTATCTTCTATTAGTAGAAGGAAAGTTATTTCATATAAAACTTCCTATACATGAATTGAATAATTAAGACAAAAAGATGCTCATTATTTTCAGAAATGATTACTTTCTGGATGTAAATGCTTCAAAATTGAGAATTACTTTCTGGATACAGATGCTTCAAAAATATTCTTGTTTGAACTTTTTCCTCAGGGCATGGAGTTCCAAATTACCTAATATATAAAAGCATCCTCTATTGTTCCATATTTTGATTTTAGTGCACTTTTTAGATGTTTTCCCTCCTATCTGGTATCAATTCTGAAATCTTGAATACACAGATACAGACCCATGAGGGTGAGATGGTTGGATATTGTGTTTTATGTTTGTAAAAGGAATATATCTGAGGAACAACATTGCACCCAAAGAATTATAATATAATCATATGCACATCAGGCTTACTTTTTTCCACAATGTTTTATTAATGTGCATCAAGGGATGGAAATGTGTGAATGCATTGAAGGAATTGAAAACCACAACAAACTTTGGAGTTTCCTGTTACAGGTTTAATGTTAACATTTTCCTATAATTAAATCAATCCAGGAAGTGTGAAGAACAATGCAGAGCAGAGTCAAGTTAGGAAACTGTCCTACTTCTGCTCCAGTGAGACAATTGGGACACATACTGAAGCCTGCAAGCATTTGAGAATCTTTAACTATGCAGTTCCCACAGAATTACTGGAATGTAATTGAAAGCTCCTCCAGTCTTATTTCTAAGGAGACACATAAACATTTGCAATAGGAGAATGATCAGTCTGAGGAGTTATGAAAAGTGATAAGGTTCTACTTATATGCATGAAGAAGAGGAATTATTGTGATATCCCGCTTCTTCAAATTGTCCTTCCACATGCGGGGAGAAAAAGATGTTTAGTTTTGTAAAGGTTGAAGAAGAAAGAAGGAATTGATTCTTCTAGGATCAGGTGAACTGATGCTTTGTGTAGTAATTACCTGTACTAATTACCTGGGATCTGTGCTCCTACCTTTGAGCATCAGATGATTTATTAGGCGTGCAAGCTATTGTACAAGCAGAGAAATGAAACACAGAACAGCCCAGCTGCCTTTGTGGTTTTCAAGAAAGCATGCGAGTGAGAGAGCAAAAAGCCTAGCAAAAAGCTTTAATGCTTGCAAAAGGCTCTCTCCTTGAATCCCTTCACACTTTTATTAGTTAGCCAAAAGTTATAAGAATACATCATTAAGAATGTTTGCGCATGTGTACATCAAATAGTTTACAAATCCTCCCCAACAGTTCTTTCAAGCCTTTTGTTGATAAGCAGCTCTCCAGGTGTAGATCTCAACAGACACTGTGGGAAAGCCTCTCCCATATTTCTGAACTCTGGATTAACCCTTCATAATCACTACACTTTGAAACTTTTGAGAGGAAGTGACTAGATCATGTTGAGGTTAAAGTCACCATGTGTGTGTGTGTGAATTTGTACACTATATTTCAGCTCAGCCAATTTTAGCAAGTTCAGAGAGGCACTAGACAAGATCATAATGCCAGAAATGCTCAAATGAAAGTGCAATAATTACAGGATAGGAGGTAACTTCTAAAAACAATACAATATGGAAACTATAATCATACAACATTCCGATGGAAAAAAGAGGGGATACTTAGAAAACTGCTTAGGAGCTAAGAGTGAAAAGGAAGGCATAAGGAGATGAAAGATGGATGCAATCATTGAGGAGGTATGCTCTTATGTAGCTAATATCCGCAGTAAGAATATGAAAAAGGCTTAACGCAGAGAAAGGATTCGGATTCACAAAAGAGACCAAAAAATTACAAAAAAAGAAAGGGTCTCCTTCTAAGAGAAGATTTTTCCCCTTTCCATTCAATTGTGTCTGATTCTTGGAGACTGCCTGAACACATCCTGCAGTTTTCCTGGCAAAGTTTTTCTGAAATGGTTTGCCATTGTCTCCTTCCGAGGACAGAGAGAAAGTGCCAGGCCCAAATCATAGAGGATAAGAACAAAATACAGACTTGCTCTCTTTGCAGCTTCTTTCCAAAGCAGAACTGTGTTCCAAAGGATCTAAACAGAGCAATCAACAAAAGGAGTGACTCACAACCTGGGGTAGGTCTGAAGCAATAGAATAAATTAAAACACCTAGTCAATGATCAAGTGGCTTTAGGTGCAGCTTATGGGTTTACCAGCTGTTGCTTAGAAATAGGAAGCTCGATACAATCAGTGGCATCTGATCCACAATCAATGAGAAATCACTTTTTGAAAAGCTTTGTTTTTAGACTATTCAAGGTTTGAATAAGACATATACATTTGCATTTGTGTAACTAGTAGTACAGCTACTTTCATCAAAGTTGTATGGGGAAACAAAAAGGAGAAAGCTTAATGAAGAAAAAATCCCATCAACTGAAATGTTACCTATTAGAAAGTACATGAAGTTTAAAATAATTCTGCATAGGATTATGAGGGCAAAATGATTCAGTTAAATGCTTTCTGTAATTATCCTGAACTTCCCTTGTGATTTGTAGGTGTCTGGCATAATTTAAGTGCTGTTTTAAATAATCTCTATGGCAGCATTGGTCTTGAAAACTTAAAGATGAGTAGACCAGCTCCAAAATTGAAGAATTCAGTTTTGGGAATTGAAGTCCACACATCTTTATGTTGCCAAGGTTAACAGACACTGCTATAAGGCATATCTGTTGAAATCTAGCTTTGTTTGCACCTGTTGGTGCATCCATAAATCTATTGACCATAAGCAGTAAAAGATTCACAGATAATTGAGAGATGAACTCTTGTACTGTTATCTCCTTTCCTTGTCTCAACGATCTACTTTGCTTTTCCTTGTTAAGATGCTCCTTTTGGTTATACTGATATTTTCAGGGCTGCATTTCTAGGAGCATTTTACAGGAGGGGAGAGTGTAAAAAAAATAAGACAGTGGCCATGACTGCAGTCAAATCCCCACCTCTTTTTATGCGTATTGGATACGTAGCACATATATAAAGGAGCAGAGTTTGATCATAGTAATGGCCACCATCTTGACTTTTTCACTTTCCCTTCCCATGGAAGCCTCTGCCCAGTTCAGTTCCCTTCTAACTTCTGACTCCATCTTGGGCACTTCAGATACTTCTTGGGCTAAATGTCTCTCTCCATCATGAAGGAAAATACAATACAAGCTCTTAGCTGTAGATAGATTTACCTAACTCAAACTTCCTATCCATGTTATCTCCTAAATCAACCTTATCTGTATTTTTTTCCTAAAAGCATCAACTTCTGGTATATTTTCATACAAAAAAGTTATATTCCTCACTTGAATGTTTTTCTCTCTGTATATTCTTCCTGTGTAGATAGAGCTCTTTCTACTTCATGTGTCAACTTCCAAGCACTGTCATCATTGCATCTAACTGCATTATGATCCACATAAATTCTCTTATACTGCTTTGTTGTCTTAGAAAGCTTCTCTGGCCTAAAAGGAAGAAGCAACAGATGACAGAGAGATGGAGATGGATTCTACCAGGCATACTGTAGTAAAAGGCTTCAGGTGAAGAAGAAGTTTGCAGGAACATCCATAGTGGTAAAGGTTTGTTAAAAACATCAAGGTATTCTTTATATAGTATTTTTAATTCATTTTTTTCATACCCACCATATGCCATCTCTGGACACCACCACTTGATATATTATTGTTAAAGTATATAGATTTATATACTATGATCTTTCAGTATTTTTCATTACCAACAATTACGGTATCCTCCTAGACAACTGCAGGGAGTGGGAATAAGAAGCGTGGCATGATAGCAGTTCTCCTTTCTCTGTAGTTAATTCCAGTCAGCATTGTAGGAGGAGAAGGTCAAGCCAGAGGGCCATGATCTGCAGAGTTCCTCAAGCCTTGATGCTCTCATTTTTCTTGTTTAACATTTACATGAAGCCTCAATCAGGTCATATGTTGACTGAAGGTCAAGATCATCAGTATGCTGATGATATTCATTGCACATCTCATTCCCAAGCCAGCCAAACAATATTGTTGAATTGGAGGATTTAGGGGTTTGGATGGAGGAAACAAGCTCAGAAAAGAACCTGAGCAATACTCAATACTGACAACTCCTAGTGCTGGGAACCTTCTATCTCCATCTCTGATGGAGTTAAATTCATATCTAGTGCAAACTGTGGATCCCTCTGAGTTTGCAGTTTGAAGAGCGGGTGACAGCTATGGCTAGAGCCCTTCACTTAGATTCATCTTAGAGATCAGTTATGCCCTTTCCTGCCTGTGGGGGCCTTGGTTACCTCACACATGGACTATGAAATTAATTATACATAGAGCTGCCCTTGGAAATCATTCAGACCTGGTACAAATGCAGAAACCTACATAGATGTGAGTGGGCTGCAGTTCTGCTCCACGAGCTGCACTGGTTACCAGTTGGCTTCTAGGTAAAATTCAAGGGGCTGGTTGCCACTTTGAAAGCTTTACATGGCATAGGATCTAGTTATTTAAGAGAGAGAATGTCTCCCATGTTTCTGTATACCTGGTAAGACCTTGGCTTCCACTTGGTCCTGTCAATTAAACAATACCATCTAGGAGGATCCAGATGGTAGATTTTATCTGTCACAGCCCCTGTCCCCTAGAACATTATCTCTCTAGAGATTCATATGCCCTACCTCATCAAATTTTAAAATAGCATTAAATACTTTTTCCAGGCCTTTGGTTCGGGGGAAGGGGGCAGCATTTGTCTGTTTTAATCTCTGTGGAAGAAAGATTCATCTATTGCTCCCTACAGATAATATCTTTTTTTTGAGTGGGGGTATTATTCTGTTTGTATGATTCATTGGAGTTGGGTGGCCTAGACATTTGAAATATGAATAACAATAAATAAAAATATAAATGCAGCCTTGACTGAGAAAAAGCATCCCATTCACATGCTTTTTGCTGGCTTACTTTCTTCTATTCAACTTGAAATTCTCAATGATAACATGCTCTAATTCAGTGTTTTTTAACCTTGGCAGCCTGAAGATGTGAGGACTTCAACTCCCAGAATTCCCCAGCCAGCCAGCCAAAATTCTGAGAGTTGAAGTCCACACATCTTCAAGCTCCCAAGATTGAGAAATACTGCTCTATTTCTTTCAGTCTAATCATGGATGGGATGGAGGGCCAGTCAGGGCTCATTGTCCCATTCAGGCTATGTTTCTGGGTCTTTGTCTTTCCTGGGCCAGTCTAGATGTAGGTAACTTTTCAACCAGGAAAAAAAAAGTGGGGCCAATTTAAGTCTGCGCTAAAACCCAATTTCAAACTATTTTTTTTATTCTCATAAGAGTCAGTAATAGATATATCCAGATAAAATCAAACAATTATAAGGAAAGAGAAAAGATTATCCAGTTGTGTTTGTTATTAGTTGTTGCCCTGTTTTAGCTGCTGCAACAATAAATTTAGGTACTGTGTGGGCAGTTTCATGCTTTGAGTCAGACAGTAAAAAATGGAAATTAAAATTATCCATTCTCCCAGGTGAACTTAATTAAAAAAGGGGGTTATGATGTCCTTCAAAAAGCCTTATAAAAGTTGTCATAAAAATGTAGTCACAAGAACAAGTACTCTGAGATAGGGGAATCTTGATACCGGAGGATAGAAGGATATGATGTCTGGCCCTGGAAAATCATTTCCTCAAGCTAGAAGAAAAAATTGTGTACAAATATCTTTCAAGTTCCCAAAAGCCTACATTGAGCATCTGTCTGAGGCTCCAAGAGAGCGAGATGACTTCAGACTGACAGCTGATGTCATCGAATCTTTGTAAAAGCAGCTTTTTGGCTTGGATAAACTCTGGAGTTTAGAGAAATGTATAGACACTCTACTGCTTTTGTCCAGAGTGAGAGAGAATTGTCAGCT
>JANHZU010000965.1:141378-157433 GCA_032468055.1 Acrochordus granulatus
CTGTCTGTCTGTCTATCTATCTATCTATCTATCTATCTATCTATCTATCTATCTATCTATCTATCTATCTATCATCTATCTAAACTAAATTTCTAGGAGAGGATTGCCCATTTTCAACAATCATATATTTAAGTGAAGTGCCATATGCAAATTAATTTGTTTTCCTGAGAATAGAAAAATCTGAACTCCTGAAGATGGGAAATAAACATGGAACCCATCTATGTTAAAATATTCTGAAATAGCATTTTTGAACAAATGTTCTACAACGTATTTTTTTCTGGATTAATGGCACACATTTCAAAACTTCAGAGTTTTGACAGTTAATTGGGTAAGTCCAAGTACAAAGATGCTTACTGGTCTCTTCCAAGTATGAAGTAATGACTAACAAGACTTGGAAGACTCTTTTTCTTTAGTGTGATTGATAAAAATATCATTCACTGCTTCCCAGAAAGAAAATACTATAGTGTTTCTCTTGCTAAAGCTGTTGCCATTCAGGGTGTGTTTCTGAGACTCTTTGAGTACCTGAGCCTGTGCATTAAAAAGAACTCCATAAGGAGTCAGTAAAAATGACATATCTCTATATAAAACAGGAGATTTTCCATGGCAGGCTGTTAGAAGTTGCAATGCATGAAAAGAGAAATGAAAGTAATCCATTTAGATCTGTGACAACAACCTTATCTAAAAGGCCAATAAATTACATTTTTAAGCTTAAAAGAAAATACAGTGGGGAGGGCAGTTATAAAATCAAAGACTGTATTAGTTCCTCTTTTACGACCATAGAGTCTTCCATTTTGAGGTGATCATATCTCATGAATATAGATACAAAAAAAAAAAAACCCTATGGAAAAACAGTCTCCAATGACAAGCTCACTTTTCAAGAATTCTAAGATTTAGCCTCATCTCCTATCAATTTCTTTGTCCTATTCTAGATAAAATGAGCAAATGGAGGAGAGTGGGAAAGTCAACGAGGCAAACCGGAAGCAGCATGAGGCAGATTTTAAGGATTTGAGAGTTTGGGTTTCAAACTTGGCAGTTTTAAAATTTGTAGGCTTCAATCCCAGAATTCTTCCTGGGGAATTCTGGGAGTTGAAGTCCACCCATTTTGAAAAACCCTGGTTTAAGCCTACAGTGCTTGCCTGCAGGCAGCTCCAGGATTTCAGTACATTGGAGAAGTCCTATGAAAGGCAGAAAAAAATAGCACCAGCTGAATTGGTGAGTTTTATAAGCCACCCAACACCCTGTGAGCTGCCAGGATTGTTAAAGGAGGAGAACTTTGTTTATAGCCATGGATTCTGGCATTTCTCAATGATCAACAGCTTTTCTTGCCTTCTCTGCTTGTGAATCATGGTAAATGAGAATTCTGACCATTTCTGTCTACTGACTGTGTATACTTCACAGTCATGGTAAATATGGATGGCATGAATATAGAAAGAAGATACCTGACCTATCATTTTCTCATGCTGCCTTTGTTCATAAGTATTTTATAGTTCTAAGCATTAACTCTTTTCTGCTTGATTTTATGATGGCAACCTTTAGCATTGAGAAAGCTTGCAGTAGCTGGAGAGCTGCAGCTTCCCTATACCAAGCAACAGATAAAATAAGATATCCCATACCAGTAAGTAAAAGTAAAATGGAATGAGGCTACAGGATGATAATATTTTAGATCAGATATAAATGGGTCCTGATAACTCTTGCCTTTTCTCTGGTTCTTCTTATGAAAGAAGAAGCTGTCACTTTTTCTGGAGTGACAGCATGCATGGATTTCTGTGCGCATGCACACAAGGACCAGCACAACCTTTATAATGGGTGCACAGTGGTAAGGGGTGGTTTTCATTTGTCTTCAATTCTGCCCACAAAATATTCCAGAGAGGCCAAAATCTTCTTAAACTGCTGCAACAAAAGCAGTGAGAAATCTTGCAGCACCTTAAAGACTGAAAAACAAAATATGGTGGAAGCTTTCACAAACTTTAGTTCATGTTATCAGATGCTCATTACAGTTCAAATCTTTAAGGATTTGATGAAATGTCTATGGATGCTGTTGTCATTCAGTTGCCCAGTTGTGTCTGACTCTTCACAGCCCCGTGGACTGTAGCATGCCAGGCTTCCCTATCCATATTCCCTATTCAATGGGCATATTTCAGCTTCCCACTTTATTCCTGTCCCATACTCAAGTGAAATGCTGGGGAGTACAAAGCAAACCAACATTCCTTTCTCAGGAAGCTTTATGATGTGTCTAGTGGACTATGAGGGACTGCTACGCTAGTGTGCTACTATTAAAATTTAATGATACATATTTATTCACATAATCCAAATATAATGACACAATAACACCCTTCCCCCAGAATTAAATCTTATTTCTTAGAACTCATTGTTCAGGCATGCAACTAAAGATTGTCATCTCACTTTCATCTGCAAGTGCCAACCTCTGAAAAAAAGTGACTGGATATACACATCACACCGATATGTATTGTTTAACCTACATTTCGTGAATAAGCAAAACGGCTGAGCTCTCACATCACTCTTAGCTATAAACCACAGTTTGCTTACCACAGTAGCTGTACTGATGCATCATGGCACACTAAAAACAAAGTACAATATGCAAATTCAGCTAATTGCTGGCTCTTGGAGGCCATTGTGGATATGCCATCTGTGGATATTAACTTTAGAGTAGTTCACAACAGCATTAATAATGTGATGCAGATAAAAACTCAATGTGGTATTAAATTTTAAGAAGTCATTCCATGGCGCAATGGCTTCAAAGAGATTGACACTTCATTCACTTTTCTTTTTCTAAAGCTACTATTCTGCTCAGAAAACACAGCTAGATCTTGATTACAGTCCTTATCATTTCGATTTTTATATTGCTTATGAAAAGAAATCTGTCCTCTTATCTGTAATTTTTAAAGCATTGTGGAATTTACTACTACGGTGAACATGCAGAAAATTCTTTAAAAAAAAATTGAAGTATGGGACAACTGATTTTTAGATAATTAGTTTTGTTCTTTTTCCCTTTTTCATCTCCAATCAGTTTGTTGAACAAATCTTTACCAAGTTGCTTTTTTAATTACAAAGTTACAAAAGCAATTTCTTTATAAGTAAAAAAGCCTGTTCATCATAGTTTATTTAGTCATTCATGAAATGGCATTTTACTGTGGTAAGGCTGATCACTCGTAAATATTTCAGATTCCATTTTATGCTATAAATAAAATATACCAAACATTTTTGATTAACAAAAATCAATCATTTAATAATTACGACTGGTAGATAGTGTTCATTTTTGCACTGATTAATATACCATAAGTTTTACTGATTTTTTTTGCACTGTGTATTTTTTTCTTTTAATTAATTATCTCATAATTCAACACAAAATAATGGAAAAATGGGTTTTTGGATAGTGAATAAGCTACTTTGAATAATATTCTGAAATATCAATTTTCTGATATTGAAGTATCATAGAAGTATTTTTTTTCTGCAGAGTTAAATAAGAATAGTTGAATGAAGAAGTTTACCCAGCACTTTACTTTTTAAAAATTGTTCTTAATGTGCTTGTGGCAACTATCTAGACATGGCTTAACCTTAACCGACTTAAAATCCCCTTCTCTGTTGACTGAGCCACAGATCAAGAAACGTTCACAAACTTTGTAAGTGCACAAGAAGAAAATATTAAACTGCTCAGAAGTGGAAAACCCAGAAAGGCCAAGAGTGTTTATACTCTTCCTAGCCAGAAGAATTAAAAGGTGCTGTTAGCATATTATCACTGTAGAAGAGGTTAATATCCTGTAGAAGCAGCAGAGTTGAAATAGAAAGATTAATGGTACATCTAAGGATCGTAAGAGATGAAGAAAAGCATGTAAAAGATATGCTTAAAATTGATGAGCTAGAGCAGCTTTTCTCAACCTCAACAACTTTAAGAAGTGTGAACCTCAACCTCCAGAAGTCCCCAGCCAGCCTCTCAATTCTGAGAGTTGAAATTCACACCTTTTAAAGTTGCCAAGTTGAGAAACACTGGCTTAGAGCATAGGTGGAGGAGGGAAAGAGGGAGACACATAAAAGAATCTTTCTTGTAAATCTTCAGTAGCAAAAGATTCCATTACTTTGATTATTTTCCAGCACTATTTTTCACAATAATGTTAACTGAAGAAGTGATCTTTGGGAAAGATTGTTCATATGATTTATGGCAAGGCAAAGTGCCTGGTGGGACCAAAATAGTTGGGTGTGGGCCATTTTTTTAATGAAGTCTGATGATTCAGTACAAGACAAAGAGGAGACAGGGAGAAAAGGGGACAAAGTAAAATGGCACCTTCATGCGATAGATTTAGAATACAAAAAGGGTCCGGAAAAACAGAAAGGCAGATTTATATTTCAGATGCCAAAGGACATGTTCCTGGAGAGGACATCATCTAGTTTGCATGGAGTAGAGAATGTCTCACCTAGTCAAGCCCAGAGATTCCAGTCCTGAAACCAGGAGGAAGACCAGGCAGAGAAGCCTGGGATGGTTTATACAAGCTTGGAAAGACCAGGAGGACAGACTGTATTGTCTGTCAATGGAATTTTGTGAGATACAAGTTCTGTTTGGCAGCAAAATAGCTGAGAAAAACCTCATAGACATTCCGGGATGAAGATAATTGAGATAAGGAGCAGGAGAAGAAGCCATAATAAAGCACAAGTGAGAGAAAAAGACTTGAGAGGGGTTAAATTAAGTAGATTAAATTAAGGTTAAATTAATTATCAGGTTAAATCAAGTAGGTTAAAACTTATTTTTAATATTTATTGTAGAAATATATAGAGCAATATCTCAGTTCACAAATGTCTTGACCCATGAACATTTCTGCTCATGACCAGTTTGTTCAATAAAATTATTTCTTGGCCCATGAATACTTGCTCAGCCCACAAACACTATGCTTATGTGCTCAGGTGGGTGCTGGGTGGCCAGCAGCAGGTGGCTGGCAGATGGCTGGCAAACTAGGTGGGGGGTGAGGGGCCAACATGGAGCAGGCAACCAATGGACAGGTGAAGTGTGATCCCAGATTGGATCACAAACAGCTTTCTGGAACAATTTAAGTTTGTGAACTGAGATATTTACTGTACATATATTTGTATGCATTCTATCATATCATTACAGGTCCTTGGGAAGTACTCAATAGATGGATAAATATGCCAAATCTAGTCTAAACATCTGGCTGACTGTGTGATGAACCATAATAATATAAAGAGACATGGCAAGGCAAAGCAGAAAAGAGACATGGCCACTACTTTAAAAAAATAGAAGACAAAGCAGATATTAACAACACCTGACAATGGCTAAGAGCAGAAAACTTGAAGAAAGAGACAGAAGGACTAATTCTGGCTGCACAAGCCCAAGCATTAAGAACAAATGCATACAAGGCTAGAATTGATAACCCAACAATAGAAAGCGAATGCTGCCTCTGCAAAGAAGCTGAAGAAACAGTGGACCACCCAGTTAACTGCTACAAGAGGATCACACAGACTGACTACAAACAATGACATGATAAAGGAGCAACAATGATGCACTGCAAGCAAAAACTGGTGAAGTCATAAAATAGAGAAAGTAATGGAAAATTAAGAAGCTAAATTGCTCTGGGACTTCAGAATTTAAACAGATAAGCACCTGCCACAGGACACTCCAAATTAACAACTGTTGAAAAGAAAGACAAAAAAAGTCTGGATAGTGGACATGGCAGTATCTGGAGACAGCAGAAGAGAAGAGAAAGAAGTGGAGAAACTCACAAAATACAAAGACCTGAAAATAGAAATAGAATGACTGTGGCAAAAGAAAGCAAAAGTGGTACCAATAGTAATAGGGGCCTTGTGTGCAATCCCAAAACAACTGGACCACCATCAGCACTGACAAAGTCACCATCAATCAATCAATTACAAAAGACAGCATTACTCAGAAGAGCTTACATCCTGTGATGATACCTTTAATACTATCAAAGAACAACATCTGCCTATCCCAGGTCCTTAGGAAGGACTTGATAGGTGAACAAAAATGCCAAGTCCAGTCTAAACATCTGGTGGACTGAGTGGCAAACCATAATATAATAATAAAACATTTATTCTATTATCCTGTACAAAGAAACACATACTGGTTTTGCAAATAATATTTGATTATTAATACATTGATTATTTGATCATACTACTTTATGAGTAAAGATATTGTATTGACCAGAATAAAATCTCTCATTCGTTTAAGTACTGGCGCTCTCTCTCTCTCTCTCTGTGTGTATGCATGTGGGAGTACATGCATGTGCATGTATGTGTATTACCTCCTATCCAAATGTAAATATTTTTGTTTAACTGCTTTATCAAGACTAATCTAATCAGCTATGTAGCATAATTAGTTCTGCTCTGTGATTCCCTCTCTGACAAGGATCATCCAAGGAAGGATGATCCTATTCCAAAAGGAATAGGCCCAGTATATCATGAACAGATATCTCTTTAAGGAACAGAATCTCACAGAACAGAATTTTTCAAGCTCTTTGACATCTGCTCCAGAAGGTCAGGAGACTCTTCCCAGAAGAAGAAATTCCAGAGAGGGAGCTGCATTAGAAGTTTGTATCCAAACAACAGATGCTTTAAAGCAAAGCAAATTATTGCATCAAGTTTTGTAGGTGAAGTTCGGTTTTCTGCACTGAATTAAATGGATGGTGATTGAAAAATATTTCTGGAAAAATCAGGTTATAAGGTAACACTAGATTTTCCAAAGTTTTTTTTCCCCTCCCAGAACACTTTAGTGGCCTGACAATAATCTGGAGAGGAAAGGAAGAAAAGTCTCGCCCTTGTGCTCTTACCACTATTTACAAAACTTTCCGCTTATATTCTTGTATGAAAAAACTTGTTTCTTATATCAGTATAAGTTTATCCTTGTGTTTATCCATGTGTATGTCTGATGCTAGTTACACATCTGTGTGTAACTAAAAAAGGGTAAAATGAAAGGGATGTTTTGCCCTTTTGTAAGTTGATAAAGGAAATTTTCTAGAAGTCTAGAAACACTTCTCAGAGTCTTTTCTCATCTTTCTTATATGTGTTATAGAGCTGGAAGGATAAATTGGCATAAGTTCAGAGGTGAGCAGCGCTGCATTTGTGCTTCCAGAAGTACACTGAAACTAAATGTTTAATATATTTGGAAGCAAAATCTTGTGTCATTAAATTGTATGAGACTCATTTCAGACCTTGCTGGACCAGTAGACTGGATGCAGCAGCTGACCAGGAAAACTTTTGCCTGGAGTGGTTAATTATCAGGAAAAAGCTTTTTCTCTTGTTGTGAAATAATATCACATCATTATTAGTGGAATGTTATGAAATGAGTGTGAGTGCTTAATTTGACAATGAATCTTTAGATTTGTTTATAAGTTTTAGCAATGTACTTAATAAGCTGTGAAACCAAGTCTATTATGTATTTTTCAGTTGATCAGATTTGATTTTCTAAATGAGCTTAGTATTTCAATACTTCATGTACTTTAAGCTGTTGTCCAAATAAATGTACTTTAAGCTGTTGTCTGAATGGCTGTACCCATGTTACTGTACAGATATTTCCAGAAATTGGACACTGATAGTACACACACAGATGCACAGATATGAGAGATTCACAGTAAACAGTACACACTTTTCTTACTTTATAAACTTGTTGATTGGTCAAAACAGGAAGAATTTCTTGCCAGTAGACAAGCAGGATTTAGGGAGGGCAGATCAACCATGGATCAATGTGCTATCTTGTCATTTTTTGGTAGAGAAATGCACACACATAAATATTATCTATGCGTCACCTTCATTGATCTATGATCAGCATTTGCTTCCATACCAAGAGAAAGGCTCTAATGAAAGCCATCACAGTCATCTTCGGATTAGAGCTTATTCTGCCTAATTAGGATCCTTTACAATAACATAGCTGCAGATGCAGCACTTGTGGCCATCTTCTTGAAGATATTCCTGGCAAGATAAGAGTGAAACAGGGCTGTATCCTGGCTCCCTTTATAATATATACATCAAGTCAATGGTTATCACTTAAATTAAGGTGGAATTTCATCTCCTCTCATTTAACAACAGAAAGGCTAATAATATTGTAGTGCTAAGCCTATACTCTACTTTTCACATACCAAATGAAGCGAGAAACTACCTGCTACCCTAGGACCTCTAGCTAAATCTGCTTCGCAAATGTTATATGATTCTCAGATATACAACAACCTAAAATCTTTAAACAAAATACAATCCAGATTCTTAAGAGAGTTATTCCAAATGCAGCACTTTGCTCAAAAGCTAGGTAAATGGCCTTGGATTTAGGGCCTGTTCATGTAAATTCCATTTCTGGCTAAACCTTCATATTCTAGTTATTCCCTGTTTACCATTTTTTATCTATCTATCTATCTGTCTGTCTGTCTGTCTGTCTGTCTGTCTGTCTGTCTGTCTCTCTGTCTCTCTCTCTCTATCTCCCCCTCTTCTTAGAAAGCTATGATTTTTGAATGACTTTTATCAGTGTGGTGCCAGGGGTAACAGCCTCCTGGTCTTGTGACTTTCAAGAGTCACAATCCAGTAATAACTGTTTTCCAAAGCTCTTCAGGCAGAGCATGGCATTTCAGGCTACTATAAGCAGCAGCATATAAAGAGGAAATCTTCATGCCAGCAAACAATTTATTCAAAATCAACTGCTCATCACATAAACGTTCTCTTTGGCCTTCTCTGCATTATGAGAGGGAAGACAATATTATTCCTTTTGTATTCAAACTCATCCCTGTGCTATGGAGGAATCTGAGATCCCAGCCATATGCCCCTCCAGTGCCCCTTTTTACATCCACCTTCTTCTGTCATTGAAGTTCCTTTTGTCCCAAAGACAATTTCATTTGTTCCCAACACCTCCAGGAGTCACAACACTTTTTTCTAGCTGCCATTGCCCCACACAGGAAAATGCTGACTGGGAAATTCTGAGAATTGAAATCCATACATTTTAAAATTGCTAAGGTTGAGAAGCATTGGGTACATTATGCTTGTGGTCCCTTCCAACTCAGTAATTCTATACATCTATCATACTGGCAAGAATGGTAATTAAAAAATAAGCACAGGGAAGTGTGGTAGGTATGTATGTACATAAAGACACACATACTCAGGCACATATAAATATAAACTTGGAGAGAAGTTTAGCTGATAGAATTATAGAAGGTTGTGAAGATTAAGGATAAGACTCGGCTACCGAAATACTACAACCTAACTCCATCTGAAGCCCTGGGCACTGCTAACTAAAGAAACAAAGATTCACAGAACTGCCTACCAGGCTCCAGTGCTAGAAAAGCAGCAGCCAGGAAAATAAGTGCTCTCTTCTCCAAAGACCCATCCAAAGTATGCTTCCAACAGCAGTACAACAACATAATACTAGCAGAGCCTCTAAAAGCAGAAACTGAACACTACTGGAAGAGCATATTGTAGAATGAGAAGATATATAACACCAGTGCAAAATCCTATCAGGCATCATAGCTGCCAAGCCACAGAAACATAAGCACAGCTCAGAAAGGAACAAGGAAGAAGGGATATTAAATAGTGTGGACATTAACCTCCTGATTGTGGTGCCATTGTGACACTTTTGATTCTTTTTTAAAACTTTTATTGAAATCAAGGGAGTTTTGCTCTTTTGCATGACCCATTACAAAGCCACTATTTCAGTAAGAATGTTCATAATACTGCGACCCACCTATAAAATGGTGCTTTTTTATATTAGCTTATATCTGCCATTATCAACTGTCATTATCAAATTCAATATGTTATTAAGTAAAATGCATGCATGCTCCACCATCCCTATGGCATCCCATTGAACAAGTCCAAGCATAGCAGTTCTCTGGTCTGGGATTCATGTGTAAGAATCCAGGCAATTGTGGCTTTGTCAACACGGCATGCCAAAGAGATCTTGATCTGGTGCAATCTGATCTTCTATCGTGTTGTAATCATTTATAAAGTCTAAATGTAAAAATCTGAACAAGCTTCATTACATTGTATGGCATAAATATCTGTCTGTTTATGGTTGGGTACTTTGTCCTTTGGATGGTCTAGTTTGTGCTTCAATGTGTTCATGGGTTTGAAGTGCACGCATATGTTATGTTTATTGAAAATTCTCCTGAGTTTCTCTAATAATCCTGCAACTCTGAAGATCAGAGGCTTCTACATTTCATTAACATCTTAAGGACAAGGGCCATTCTTTTGACGGCTGCAAATTCCAGATTCTTGACAAGGAAGTAAACTGGTTTCCTAGGGGAATCAAAGAGTTGATTTATGTAAACACATTAAATCCTTCCCTTAACAGAAATGGTGGAATCAGATAATTAACTCATGCTTACAATTTCTCTTTGTCTCATCTTTCCAAACACCTACCACCCCATTCTAATGTGTACTGTGCTGATCCTGAGGGGCAAAACTACTCTCTAAATCTTTACTGCTTAGCCTTTATTATCCTGTTAGCCTGCTATATTGAGAAACTTATATATTCTTGTCACCTCTCTCCTTTCCAATTAGAACTGAAAACTGAAAAATCCCCTGGATGGGGGATGAAACATCTTATTACATGAAATATTAAAAGTCCAGGGTTTTTTGACAGTTTTTTGCAAGTTTCTTTTTGCAATTTTGCTATAAATCATGTCCTGAATTAATGAGAATATAATGAATGAAAGGATGCTTTGTCCTCTGACACACGTAACGAAGAGTTTTGGAAAACTTCAGAAAGATTCAAAATTTGCAAGACAGCATACATTCAGCAACATTGGGCAATATTTATATACATTAAATTATTTTCATAACAAAACATGTTTGTTCTCATACTTTACATGGAAGTTTTTCCAAGCATTTGTGTACTCTAAGCAAGAATACAGTTGGATGGAGGAAAATAAAGATTATTATGTGATTTCAGAATAAAGTTGGGCAAATATCAACCCAGATTTCAAAATGCAATATGCTTTCAATGAATGATCAGTTTATGTAAAGAGATTGTCCAGTTATACTTCACTTATACGCATAACCATCTCATTGCCTGTTTTTTTTTTTAAATGCTGTACAATATCTTCCTACAAATGAATTCAGTTATAAACTGGTCTCCAGATATATACTAGTTAGGAGAAAATTTTGTTCAGCTGCAATACAGCCCTGCTGTGATCCTGCTTATAAATTGTGTGAATGACTCTGTGGTACTGTAGAGGTGCTGTAGAAGTTCATTCCTGTTATATCAGAAGATTAAGGCCAGATTTAGGGAGTAGCTGATATTGCAGTTTACTCACACCCAGCAGACTCCCAGTCACTTCCTACATATGTACACATCTAAATTGCCACATACACCATTCAATTCACCTAGCAAAAAATTCTGAGAGTTGAAGTCCACACATCTTACAATTGCCAAGGTTTGAGTAAACCCTTGACTATCTGATTTAGCCATCAAAAGATACATGAATTTCTAGCACAATTAGAAAAAAAGGAAGGAACTTTAATTATTTTATGTGAACAACAGTAGCAATACTGATACGCAAAGTAGGACACCAGATGATCCCTCCTCTATTTGGCATCTGGAGGGAAACTGGGGGATCCAACAGTACAACCCACCCATACCAGTAAGGCCCCCAAAATAATCATCCTACTAGTTCATATTCATCATGGTGACTCTGTTTGGTAACTTGAAGCCCAAGAACTATCTAAAATTACCTTCACTTGACTACTTTTTAAAATATATTCTAAGGAAAATGCAAGTTTATTTAAAATGTATAGATTTTAGGCTGAATGTGTTCGTGGCATTAGCAAGCTGAAGATAATTTCTGATTTAAATTCCCATAATACTCCAATATGCCATAATTCTGGGGCATTATGGGATTATAACAATGGCTAACAACTATGTGACATTGCTTGAAGGACTGTTTCTTTCTCCTAACTATCAAGCCTAACCAAGAGAAAAGGAGCTTCTCATATTTTCCACTAACCCATCAAACCTGGCAGTGCCCTGATTGTATATGTGATGGGGAATATTTTATATACTTCTGTGTTTTTCAAACTTGGCAACTTTAAAGATGTGTGGAAATCTGAAAATACCAACATAATTCACATACACCATATTTTAGTCAAACCCTCATGGAGATTTCAAAGAACAGTGAAGTTTTCCTTAAGAAATATTTAAACTGCAAACATGCAATATGCTTAGCTGGACAAGGTGTCCAAAGTGGCTTTTGTGAGCTTTCAGCACCTGCCATTTTGAAGCCAATCATCTTTGCTGTGGACTTTCTCATAACCAGGTCAATTAAAGACATTTACACAACATGATAAACTGGGTTGGTATGATCTTGGTTTGTTGGTTTTTGTGGTTTTGTATGCAGATTTGGGGATTTGGGAATTATGGAAGTTGTCATTTAGTTGGCAATTCATGTTATGGCCTCTTCTGCTTAGTGGGTTTCTCGTGATCTGCCCCAAAATTTTTCTGGCAGCAATGCCCCTACTAAACAGAGTGGTGGAATTGTTGCTGATGGTGGTGGAGGGGATCTGAGGATTCGTAGGATTAATGGGTTGATTTCTCAGAGAGGTTATGGACATCCATAGCAATATCATACAATCTATTCCATAAATGGAATTCATTGGAACATTTTATATTTATTCAAAGAGCAGCAAGATGACAAAAGGATTCTCTGTTCACTGCATGCATTTTTAACAACTACAAATGTGCATATTTAAAAAGCATTCAAACACAGAGTTTAAAATTACTGTCATTTGTCTAGACAGCTCACATACATTTTTTTCTAAAATGTTACTGCAAGACAAATCAGGTGTTGGGCTTGATTTTTAATGTAATATTTGGCTGATTTTAGAATCTATATTTGCCTAGAGCTCCCTTAACATAATCTCATGTTGCAGTAATTTCTTCAATAACAATTATTCTTAAGTGCAACCTTAGAAAATGACTACAGTGCCTGGAAACACCATAAAGGAGTGATGTCTTCCAAAGAACAGGCAGTGTAGCTTGTAAATTAAAGTGGTATTTAATGTATTAAAATGTATCACTTGCGCTACGGGAAGGAAAGCTGGGGAAATGTTCAGTGGCTACCAAGGGACAAAATGCTGTTTATCCTCTTAAAATAAGCCTTAGAAATATTCTGAGGCATGGGAGGTGGGGATCAACATGCAAAATTGCAGCCATGACTGTGCAAAGTTCATGCACTGAATATAAAAAAAGGCAGGGCTTTGTTTGTACAATTGCATCCACCATCTTGACTTTTTTGAAAGACATCTCCAAATGCTCTTGCCTTGGAGATGGTAGCAGAACTACAATTTTAAATTATCCCTTTGCCACTGAAAGGACAAACGGTATCAAACACATAAAACATCATATCAGTGACGAAAACTCCTGTGTTTTAAGTCAATTCCATGTACTTTACTCCCTATTATACCCTCCTTCTATTTCTCTAAAATCCTGAATATATTAGCTGAAATTCCTTCCATGTTTTACACTTAAAGTTTTCTGGGACTTTTCCTGTTCCAGTTTATTTTCTATGCTATTTGATGTTATTTTGTTGGCTCTTTTCTTTGAAAAGTTTGTTGGAGATCCGTAGAGTGCTTCCACCACAAACAAAATTAATAGGTGATAGAATGCTTCTTCCCCTTCACCCCCAAAAATGTTACAATAGCTGTAAGCCAATGTTTTTCAGCCTTTGAAAATTTAAAATGTGTGGACTTTAACTCCTGGAATGTCCATCTTTAAGACATATTTTCAAATGGCTAGGACATCTAATGAATTATGCAAACAGAATAATAACCTCCCACCGCAAAAAAAAGATGTCATCGTCTAGAGGAAGCCATAGCTGAATTTCTTGTTGACAGAAATTAAAAACAGACAAATGCTGGCCCCATCCCCCACCATTTTAAAGTCTGTCAAGATCCTTCTAAATTTTGAATTCCCCTCAGCTTGGAGTCATCTGCAAATCTGATAAGCTCCCCTTCTATCCCCTCATCTAGCTCATTTATGAAAATGTTGAAGAACTCTGGTCCAAGATAGAACCTTGAGGTACCCCGCTGTACATGTAGTTACATTGAGGAATACACACTGAGTGTGGTTGGTCAGCAACTGCAAATCTATCTGGTGTTGGTACTATCTATCTCCATATTGGTCTATCTTACCAAGAAGTAGGCTATGATCTACTTTCTCATATGCCTTACTGAATTCCAAATATACTATATCCACAGCATTTTCCTGATCGAATAATCTCTAATAATGTTAGAGCTCTAATGTCGTTACAGCTAACCAAAATACTTTTGGAACAAATGTTCTTTCCTGTGGAACTATAATGTACAGTTTTTGTTGATGAACAAACTTCGAGTTTAAATTAATATGTGGCAGAGCCATGACTGTGAGACTCTTGTTACTTTTTCTGTTCTTATGAAATCTTTCAAACCTATCTGGCTCTTGGTTTCAGAGGAAAATACAGAAAGGAAGACAGTTTGAACAGAATAATTGATGTAAAATCATTCTAAAGCAAATACAGAATTATAAATAGCTACCTTTATGGCTACCTCAAGTAGAAGGACTAAAATAATAGGTGGAACTTGTCCAGGTTTCAGTACTTTACTATAATTGCAAAATATATCAGAACTGCTGAATTTTGAACAACAGTCATTGGAAATCATATTCTTCTTTTTCTTGTCATTATCATGACTTAAACAGAGCTTTTAGACTTCAAAACTTTCAGAGAGCAGCTGGCTTTACCAAGACCAGAATTTGGGAGACCAGGACCTTCTGAAGACGCAGTTCTGTTTTACATCATAGTGAAACTTGTGAAAATTTCATTGGAATCGAAGAAGGGCAAAGAAGTACAATCAAGTTGAAAAGGGCACCAGCAATTGAGGATCCAGGCAAACAGAAGTAAGAAAAAGGTCATAAAAAAGATAAAGGTAAAGGTTTTCCCTGCTAATCATGGCCAACTCTAGGGGGTGGTGTTCATCTCCATTTTGTAGCCAAAGAGCCAGCATTGCCCGAAGACACTTCTGTGGTCATTTGGCAGGCATGACTAAATGCTGAGGTGCGTGGATGCTATTACATTCCCACCAATGGTGGTACCTATTTATTTGCATTTTTACATGCTTTTGAACTGCTAGGTTGGCAGGAGCTAGGAAGACAACAGGAGCTCACCCCATTATGTAGTGGCTCTTGGGACTTGAACTTCAGCTGCCAATCTTCTGGCCAACAAGCCTAGAATCTTAATCTCTTGTGCCATTGCACACCCTCAAGAAAAAGGTCTGCTAACAAGTAAATCTGAAATACAGCCCTGCTCAAAAGGACAGATAATTTCTAGATGAAGCTGGGAAATGGCTTTAAGTGTCTGATTTGACAAGCTTTTCAGATCCCGATAACCAGCATCTCTGAACTCTGCCACCTTAAGACATTGCTCCCTTCTTCATAATCCAACCTTTGCTTTTTCATCCCTAGAGTACTTCAGACCTTATCTCATGTTGTGTTTCTGCTTGATATTTCACTTTTGATCTGAAAGTTTTCTTTGATCTTAAGCCTGACTTCTGATCTATGAACATAAACCAAGATGGCCTTTCTCAGATCTTGTAACCAGTCTATCATCTACTGATACTCTGCTCTGTCCCTTTCAATATCCATTACTGTCACCAATATGACCATTGAACTTCCTTTTCTTTTAAAAATGATTCATGGGTAGAGCCAATATTTATTATTTCAGTGGAGGAATGACAAGATTTAAAGGCCTATGATTACATACAATCAATACAAGTACAAAAAATAAACACCTTAAGAGAATTGGTTGCAGCTATCCTTTAAAGCAGAGCAATTAGGGCAATCTTCTCAGCATAAATATTTTTTTTATTTAGACTGTAATCATGCTTACTTAAGAATTTCATTGAAGGTAATAGGATTTGCTTTTGGATAAACATATGTAAAATTTGGCTGAGAAAGTTTCATAGTTAGTCACTCCATATAAAACCAACAAGCTGGCATACAATCAAGTATTCCCATATCCTCTTTGAATGCTTCCCAATCTTTTGGTATAGATCCCATCAATCTAACTCAG
>JANHZU010000965.1:162686-174180 GCA_032468055.1 Acrochordus granulatus
ATAGTAAATCAGAAATGAGTCATTTCTGCCCTAAGGACACAGGGGCCTCTGCATCTTCTGGCATCTCTGACCAAGATGACTAAAAAGGGAAAGCATAGTGAGGTTGGAAACAGTTTACCACCCTAGTGGAAGTTGTACAAAAGAGTATCCCTGTTAAAAATAATGAAAGACTCCAAATTCCCTAACTCAGAGTCTCACACCTACTTTTTGAACCTCTGTGCCTCCAATGTTAAGCATTTCCATTTCTATCCTAAAGGGTGCTGATGCACTGAAGATAAGCGAAGGGAATCAGGAATACCTTTTTGGCCTGGAAAAGCTAATTACATGTCCAATGCATTAAAAATCCCTTAATTATAAGCTGCAGTTGGTGGTTCACATGCTACAAGAACCAGGCAAAATTCCAAATGTCCACACTTGATAATGCTTCTAGAATACCTGAGAGTCTTTGTAAGAGAACTAATTGCCTCTTTGAGTTTTTTATAAAATAATAAAGGTGGGATATAAATAAATTTAAAACATAAAACAATAATGCTCCAATATATGTCTGAGAATCAAGGGAACTGTGTTTCTTCTCTCTTATAATCCTCCACATGGTTACTACTGCAGAACCAAAAAGTTGCTACACATAGCCTCCATATGTTAACATTTCAAATCATGCTACACACCTGCTGAATGGGAAGCAGAAGAAGAGTATGCAGCAAGTTCATATTGGATATAATGTAGGATGAATATTTTTTATTTTTCTGGACTATTATGGTCATTATCAAAATCTTGACCACTGCAATCAACAAGAGGAATGTTCTGATTTTTCAAGCTGGTAATGGGCATTTCAGCTGCTTATTCTCCATTCAGTAAACCTTTCTTTAATGTTGAATTTACTTGTATCTTTGTTGTGAGTTATAAACTGATATATCATGTATTAATGGGAGATATCAGGAGTAACATCCAAAGAATAATGAACGCCTTTTCCGTCCTCATTCGCTTACTAGGATGGCCTTCGACACATTTTCATCAGAGTTCAATAAACTAATTATCACTTTCACAAAAGAGCTAAAGACTTTTTCCTTCCATAATTTTGTACTTTGCAAATGCTCATGAGTGATGTCATCATAATAAACTATTAAGAGTTCCAAGAAAATGGCCTTTATGTGGTTTACAAAGATTATCATATTATTGTCTCCAGGAAATGTTAAACCTTTTGAAGCAAGATACTTCAATATTTTTTTCCATCTCACTGCTTCTCTTGAGATTTCTTTTTGAACTTCACTGTCCCTTCCATGATCACCTGACCATGGCTGGTTCAATTCCTTCCATTAGCAATATCAAGTTTTATCTCCTCTATTTTTTCAATATTCAGGAAGTTTATTATGTAGCTGATGTCCTTTTTTTTTAACATTTGTTCTTTATCCTTCCTTTTTTTGCCAGCAACTGGTGTTTTTAATTCCTTCAAGAAACAACCAAGATGGAAACAATACCCAGCTTGATTGGTGGGACTCCAAACAAGCCATTATCAGTAATGGTTCTACGTTGGGAGCCTTGTTTTTAAGAAATTCTCACCAGTCTCTTATGGAGTTGATTTAACTATTTTCTGCATTTGTTCAAATGTCAGGACACTAGATTGAAGCATTCTGGTTGGATAGGTTCTATTATCAGTTTAGGGCACAAACCTGTTTCTTTGTGAAAGCATGAATCATAGGTCTAGATTGTCCTGGATTTTGCAAGTGTTCCTTTGAATTTGTTGATGGTAGAAATGATCGTGATATTGTATGACTATCTTCTGAAAATTTAAATTAAAGCCACATTATCTATCTGGCACCATTTTTCATTGCCATTACCAGAGAGATTATATATTAAGGTCATTTCCATTTTGATGTTGTTCATTAGTTCCTTCCATTTTACCTAATCCAGACTTCAAAAAGCCTTGCCTGATCTGAGAAACAAGATTGAACTTCTTTAGCTTCTTTGAGTATCTTTTATTCTATCTCCTTTGGTTTCTGGCTGCCAGCTTTGTATATGTAGTTAAACATTATGAATTCAAGAAGAGTTTTGTACAGCTGTTTTTGAGATCACCTTTCCTTGAAATGTGATTACTTGTTTCTCTCCTTTTTCCATATGCACAACAAGGAACCCTGAGACTTTCATTTCTTGAGACAGAAGGAAGCCTAAATCTCTCTCTGATTTCACTGTTTGTGTGCATATATGTATATGTATATATCTATGTATATATGTCTATACTTAATTTATTCTAGCACATAGCACAGTTGAGATAAGTACTTAGTGCATATTTTTCTAATATGATGCATGTTTATCTGACTATGACTTCATTTTTAATGTAGCACAGAATAGCTTTACACCTAATTAGTAATCAATAATGTGTTTGTCAATTTAGGCTCTTGCTCCTCTAAAGTAGGTATATCCTGCCTAGGGTGGTAGAGAGAGCCATTTTGGTGTAGTGTTTAAAGGCACCAGTCTAGAAACCAGGAGATAATGTGTTATAGTCTCACCTCAGGAGCAAAGGGTGACCTTGGTGAATCCCTCTCTCTCAGTCCTAGGAAGCAGGTAAGGGCAAATCACCTCTGAAATCTTGTCAAGAAAACTGCAGGGATTTTTCTAGGCAGTCACCATGTGTCAATACTGACTTGAAGGTGCCTCCCCCCACACACAGACACAAAAGGTTGATGGAGGATACCTTTCACCTTGGGAATGTTATTAATGTATTCTCTGTGTGACTGATCAGGCTGTGCAGACCCTTGCAGATAAACTATTTGGAGACTGACTGTTGGGTTCATGGTCTAGGCTGAATAGACAAACAGACTGGGATGAATTTCACTGTAAAAACAGATGAGGAGGGAGAGGGAGCTGTGGTTCTCATGAGTTTTGTCTCCAACACTCCCAGTTCTAAATGAATTTGCTCCAGCAAATTGAAGAGATCCTTATAGACAGGACATAACTTTCCATGTATATATCTTCAAACCTCTTTTATTATAGAGTTAGTTAATTTTTTCTCTTCTAAGGCTCCCCAGTAAAAGGCATAAATTTTAACCCACAAGCTTGGGCCCTGTGGGGAGGTGAATGTGATGAAAGCCAAGGAATGGGTACAAATCTTTCTCTCCTGCTGTGTCCACATGACAGGGATGCCTTTTTTTCACTTAAGCATGGTTTACTAAGCCAAATTTTCTCAGTTTGCACAAAACATTGACATAAGCACACTGTGGGCTAGTTTTGAATACCAAATATTACCAAAATGTTACTGCGGCTCAGTTCATCATGCAAATCCAGCTTCTTTTGACACTCTTTTCTCCCTGAAATCTTGTTTTTTTCTTTTCTGATCCTCTCTTTCCCTTTTTGTTGTCTTCTCCCTCAAGTAGGCATTTATAAGATATCTGAGTACAAGGCTTAGACATTACAGACTGCTTACCTCTGTCATATGAAGTCCATACATACATCCCAAAATGTCATCCCTCCTTCCCCCAAAAAACCTCCAAGAGAAAAGTAGTGGATGACAAATAACAAATGGAAAGAGAGTTGGAATAGATCTGAAATGATCTGCACTGAAAAAGGCGGTGAATCTGCACTGAAAAATCTCTTGAATAGGCTATATCCAATTAGACTAGAGAATCTAACCCACAGCTTAGTGTGAGAATCCAAATGAAAGTATTCCTAATAAATGACTGTGTTGCCTCCACTTGAAAACATCTAGTGAAAAGAAGTTTATAATTCTCTGAATAACTGATTCAACTGCCTAACTGCTCTGTTAAGGATTTTCTCCCCTAACATCCTATTAAAACCTGCATTCCTGTAATTTAAAAGTATTCTCCCATCCTCTGAAATCTTGAAAAAGAAGGAACATATCTGACCTTCCTCTGGGTAACTTCCTTTCAAATAACTGAACCTACTTCAGTTTTCTCAAGGTCACACATGTCCAGTTGCTTGAGCCTGTCTTCTAGTCCTTTGATCATTCTTGTCATCCTTCTCTGAAACTATTCAAGTTCATCTAATCCTTCTTCAAGTGGGCTGTCCCAAACTGGAGAAAGTCCTCAAAGTGACATCTGATCAATGTACAACAAAGTAGAACGATTATTACCTGTGATCTGGAAACCTGAGTTCCCATTTATCCAGTTTAAAGCTGCATTGCTTTTTTCCTTTGCAGCCATATCGTACTGCTGGCTCCAATTCAAATGACCATCAATTACTATTCCAACTACCCCCCAAAGCATTTGTATTTATTTAAGACAAATGTCATTCTTTTATTTCAGCACATCTTTGAATTTCATTTCTGTCTTCCAGGGTATTGGCTATCTCACTCAAATACTGTCATCTGAACACTCTACTTTCCATCCAAGTGACTCAAGACTAGATCGTACCCTTTTCAGCATCTTACTCCAGTTTGATGAGAAATTGATAAGCATTCTTAAGTATTATTTCTGAGCTACTTACATTTCACCTTAATTATGCTACCTAGCCTACATTTAATTAGTTTGTTAATGAGGCTGTCATGGGGCATTTTGTCAAATATTTTGCTGAAATCAAGATATCAGCCAGTGCATATGGAAAGATTAGTTTGGCAAGACTTGTTCTTGACATATGTTTGATGATCTGGCAATTACTACCTTATTTTGAAAATATTATTGATTGGTCTTTTTTATGTTTTGTTTTCAAATCTTCCATAGAATATCAATGCTAGCCTGTTCCATAGTTTTCTGGACCCTCCTTTTTCCTCTTTTCGAAAAGAAGGACATTGTATTCTGTCCTCTCGTCACCTGGCACTTTATCTGTTCTTCAGGATTTCTCAAGGATAATATAGAAACATTTGGCCAGAAGTTTCAGACAGACAACCAGATAGTTTTTTCAATACATCTGAGTCCAAAAATTCAAACTCTTTGTAGAGAAAATACTCCTTGACCATATTTTCCAAGCTTCAGTCTTGCCCTTTTATCAACTCTTTACCATTGCTTGGTGAAATGCATACCTTTTTCTTGGATGAAACAGACCCCAAACTGAAATTGAGTAATTCCATTTTATCCTTCTTGCCTAGTAACACATTAACCTCTTCACTGGCCAACAGGTATAATTCCTTTTTCTTTTTGATTCTGCTAAAAAAGGTAAAGTTTCCCCTGCCAGTCATGACAGCTGGTGCTCATCTCTGTTTCATAGACAAAGATTCAGCATTGTCCAAAAATGCTTCAGTAGTCATGTGGTCAGAATGACTATATGTCAAGGCCCATGGAAGTCTGTTACCTTTCCCACCAAGGTGGTACCTATTTATTTACTTGCACTTTACATGCTTTCAAAATGCTATGTTGGCAGGAGTGGGGGAATGAACGGGAACTCACCCCATTATGTGGTGGCATTTGAGTCTCGAACTTGAGCCACTGACCTCTCAGCTGACAAGCCCAGCATCTTAACCACTCAGCCACTGCATCTACAGATTCTGCTACAAAATTCTGGTACAAAAGTACCTTTTGATCATCCACAAGTCTCCCATATCTACTATTTCTGCCCCTCTCTCTACTTTCTATAGGTTTCTTCATTAGATGAAATGTGAAAATGAAAGCTTGGTTATTCACCAGCTTTCACATTCCCTAAATGTTTTAAGACACTTCTCAGCTAGAAAGAAAAGAAGGAAATATGAGAGAGGTCTTAAAATGTAAATGTTGAAAGAAAAGAATAAGCAGGTAGTATATATTACAATAAGATATGTATTCTGAGAAAAAAAGGCAGTGTAGGCTACAAGCTGATTGATCATGCCTTGCATATATTCCTCCTGCACACAGGATTTCTTTCAGTGACACAACCATATTATCGTTATAAAAGGAAAGATACCATGCAAGTCAAGTTTAATATTAAAAAATCACAGAGGATATTCAGAATTTGTCCCTCTTCCCACATCAACTCAATTCTTAAAAGGTTATTACTGTAACACTTCAAAGAAATATGCACTAAAATGTTGAATTAATGAGTAGGGCAAAACATGAACCAAAACAGTGACAGAACTCAACACAGTAATTTATGATTAAGCAGCTGGGGTTGAAGACCAATTTCCCATGGTGGATTTAGCTTCTTCTGACTCTTCATTTCCTTTAAAAAGGGAAGAAAAAACCTCAGTAACAAAATGCTAAATAATTACCAAGATACTGTATATATACAGTATGTATGATACTGTATGATACAGAAATATCCTGGTCAGATAATTTAAAAATGTGAAAATATAAATTTACCCAAACAACCAGATCAAGACATTAGCTAAGAAAGAATTTATACTTTTTAAGAGGCTGTATCACATTAATATGGATGTCAGTGTGATTTTGGAAAATTAAGGGGAAATGGCATACTGACATGCCTTGTGAAACCAATTTCATTTATAACTTTAAAAAAATATGATTTTAAAAAGGTGGTTACATAGACAGTATTGGTGAGTAGAGTTTGGATTCTGTGACATTGGTATCTGTGACCTTCAGGAAGGTCTCCTGGGAAGAAACAGCCAACATGTTCTGATGACTCAGAAGGAAATGTATGGCAGGCACCTTTCCAGTCTCATCAGGATAATATTAAACTGGGTCAAAAATCAGGCTGGCAAAACGTAGAACTGAATATGAGCTAAGGATTGGGAACAGCTCATGAAGGGAGAAACAAAAGGTCAGGGCAAGTACTCAGAATTTTGCAGGAAACGACAATAGCAAGGCTGATAACTGATGCCACTCAAACATATGGATGTTTCTTCACCAATACATTGAATATGGGAAATAAACAGGGAATATTAGAAGACCTAATCAGGAAGACAAAGATATAGATATACTTGCATAGAAAATCAAGATTCAAATTATGGAAATTTTACTGAAAGTGTTTCGATTATAATAAACAGAGAAATAAATATGATAAATTAATGGAGTTTTTTTACAGACTTCCTGGCAGATAGTCAATCTTTCAAAGAGGCAAGTAATATAATTATGGGGGATTTCAATTATCTGGTCTTCAGCTAAGGATCTAACTCTACCGGGGGCCAGAGTTCAGGCAATCTCTTGTCCTCTCTTGCTGACAAGTTCATAAGGTAGAAGAAAGAACAAGGGGGTCTGCTATTCATGACCTAATCAACAGGAAAAAAAAATATTTAAAAAGTGAAGATGGTATCTTGGGGGAAAAATATCATATTATCTTTGAATTCACGATACCCAAAAGAAGAGCAACTTACAAAAAAGAATCAAACTTATATACTAGGCTTCAGGAAAGCAAATTTTGATGAACTTGATAAGGAAGATAGGTTGGATCCAATGGCTTGAAATCCTGATAGTTAGAAGTATCACAGAAAGATGGGAAATCAATCCTACAAAATGAAATAGCAAGATTGATAACTATATTTCTAAATCCATCATCCAAATAATTTATAAGTAAATTAAACATCACAGAGCCTAGAATGGAACCCTGGGAAATGCAAATTGACCTTTTTTTCCTTCCTTCCTTCCTTCCTTCCTTCCTTCCTTCCTTCCTTCCTTCCTTCCTTCCTTCCTCTAAATAACATGAAACTACTCTTGACATGGAAACTGTGATTCTGTCAATGCTGCTTTCAATGACACTAATGTTTTCTTTATTTCTGCACCAGCAGATAGAGATGTCTATTCTTTTTTCTAATATACTTGATTAACCAAAACAACAACAACACTATTGAAATTAGAAAAACATACATCATATTTAATGTGATATTCAGCATTATATAAATAACAAGAAGTAATAATGGCTCCTGGGGGCTTCATGACACATCCATATTGCTTTTTCAGTAACCACAGTGGTTTGCACTGCCTTCTCCCAAAGTATTCTATAACTTTTCAGTTGAGACCACAACCCAATTCACATTCACTGAAAGTCTCCCATTGAAGTATTAAGCAATCCAGATTCTATTTATCTTTGAAGCCCAGATAGCTTTAACCTGGTGCTACCAAACTGCTGACAGAGTTTAAATCAGTGTTGCTCAACGTTCGCTTTAAGCCATATGGACCTCACCGCCCCCCTCAGACTTCTCCAGCTGGCATGTGGTGATGTAAATAAACAGACTCCCTTCTTCCTCTGTAAGTTTTAATTTTACAATATACAGATATTGTTTGTAATGTCTATAAATGCACAAGCATGTGCTCAAAAGAAAGGAAGAAGGAGAGAATAATTATCTATATACATAGAAATCTGGGTAGTTCCTGACTCATCACCTATCTTTATGTACGATTATCCTTGTGGGCAAAACTGCTTTCCTCATCTCAAAGAAATAGCGAAGTGTCTCAAGCAGGAACCCAGGCACATTTTGTTTTCTCCTCAAAATCTTCTTCTAATATGAACACATTTTTTTCAGAAATATTTTTCCCTTGTGTATACTTAATTAACTTCACTTCTGTTCACTCATCCCAGTCCCTTCACAGCAAGATTCCTTTGCTTTCATTCACTGTCTGCAAGTTCTCTCCTGCAATTAGTAATCCAACAAGGGCCATCTCTGTTTTCTCTTTTTGAGTTTAACTAAGCTTCTTTTTTTCTGGGTTCGTTCTTGTTGCCATGCCATCCCTAATAATATGCATTGGAGCTGATTGCCATAGTTGGATCTATGATATCTGCATACTTATAATTCCATGTTCTCTCCTGCAAGTTATTTCTAGTGCTTAGGATTCTTCAGTGACTTGTCTGGAATTCCATGATGCTCCAGCTAAGATGAACACTTGCCTTTTGCACATCTTGAAATGTTTTTCAACTAAAGAATTCTTAAAAGTCACAGTGAGGTTGTGCAGTTTGTTATCAATGAATTATACTGTAACTTTTCTTTTGTTCTGTCACAGTTATTAGATATAGTTTGTGGGTCCAGTAGTAGGGATCAACCTATTGGCTACTAATGATTCTAATCTATTTTTGTTCCATTTGTATATTCATAGTCAAATAAAAACTAATTCACTTATACTTGTTTTAATCTGCTAATTTCCCTATTGTGATTTGGCATAATACAACATTCATTACACTTGGCAAAAGATCCAAATGCTTTGCATTTGATGCACTGATGATTATGTTACATCAGTGTGCTGTCATTGCCTTTTGCAGTGCCTGGAGACTATGAAGGTCTGGGTGAGGGACAGCAAGCTTCAGCTGAATCCTGGTAAGACCAAGTGGCTGTGGATAAGAGGTCAGTTCTGGATAGGGTAGCATCCAGAAAGACCCAGTGCACAATTTGGGGGTTCTCCCGGACTCATGACTCCTGTTCAATGAGCAGGTGGCAGTTGTGACCAGGAGAGCCTTTGCACAACTTTGTGTTGTGCACCAGTAGCACCTATTACTTGGATCAGGAGTCTCTACACTTAGTCACTCAAGTCTTAGTCATCTTTGGGTTGGACTACTGCAATGCACTGTACATGGGGCTACCTTTGAAAAGCATCCAGAAGTTACAGCTGGTGCAGAGTGCAGCTGCATGGACAGTTCTTGGGGTCCCTAGCATTGTGAGAGCTGAACTGGCTGCCGGTTTGCTTCCAGGTGCAGTTCAAGATTATGATGTATAAAGGTCCAGGTTATCTGAGGGACTGGTTCACTCCAGTGGGTTTAGTCTACCCCATTTGTGCTGGTATGAACAGCATGCTATGGATCCTCTCAGCCAGAGAAATTCAGTTGGCAGGCTCCAGAAAAAGGGCCTTTTCTGCCATGGTACCTGCCCTATGGAACATTTTGCCACCCAGGGTAAGATCAGCCACCACATGGCTGGCCTTTTATAAAGGCCTAAAAACAAGGCTGTGAAAGTTGGTCTGGGACCTGGCCATCTGTGTGTTATCTTGGAGGTGGCTGTCAGATTGAAGGTCCCACCTCCATTTTAGCCTCCTGCCAAACTGGAGCCTCCTGTTCATTCCTCTTTTAGCACTTTATTTTATTTATTGCTGTAGTGTTTTTACTCTTCTATAATTTTATTGTACACCTCCGAGAGTCACTGTAGCAAAATGGGTAGAGCATAAATTTAATAAAGAAAAAGTAAGTTTTCCCTGCCAGTCAAAGCTGACTCTAGGGGGTGGTGCTCATCTCTGCTTCCTAGCCAAAGAGCCAGCGTTGTGTGAAGATGCTGTGGTCAGAATGACTATATGTTGAGATGCATAAATGCTGTTACCTTCCCACCAATTTAGGTGGTACCTGTTTATCCATTTGTATTTTTGCATGCCTTTGAACTGCTAGGTTGGCAAGAGCTGGGATGAATTACATAACAGCTCTTGGGTCTCGAACTTGGGCTGCTGACATTACAACCAACAAGTCCAGAGTCTTAACTGCTTGTGCCGTTGAGTGATTTAATAAAAATGTTATAATTATATAACATAATATTATTAAGATAATATATATTATTATTATATAATTAATATATAATAATATTATATATATATTATTATATATTAATTATATAATAATAATGATTTAATTTAACCAACAATTATAGAAAATCAAGTCAGTGTCAACTATCAGTGGCCACATAGATGGGTCTTCTCCATGATGATCTGTTCCCAAACTAATCCTTCAGGTGATCCAGTGGTGCTCCTATATTTAGTATAATCAATTTCCAATCCCCTTACTGCTGGTCTTCTCTTTTCTTCCACCTTTCCCAACATTACAGACTTCTCTAGGAGGTCTTCATGTAATGGGTCAAAAATATTATAACATGAGCCCAGAGACATTTATGCCTTGAGTGAGACTTCTAGGTTAACTTGTTCAATGATTAATTTTGCTGGGTTTTGTTTTCTTTTGTTTTGTTTTGCTGTCTATGGTATCCTCAAGATTACTTTTTGCTGTTATAGTATGTGACAGGGAAACTCATTTCCTATACAATTCTGAACTTTGTAATTACAGCTACATAACAATATATTTTCCAAGGCTTCAATGGCCAGCTATCGTACCAAATGCTAACCTATAATGTATTTCATGACTGCTAGTTTCTTGGTCTATGTATATTCTCATTAATCCTAGGTTCTTTACTGTTTAATAGACACTGCAACTCTGTGCCATAGTTTCTTTACTCTTTAGTTTCTTTACCATGAATTAATGCTAGTTTCTTTACTGTTGGTTGTTGTTGTTTAGTCACTCTGTCATGTCCGATTCTTTGTGACCCCATTGACCACAGCACACCAGGACTCCCTGTTCTGAACTGCCTCTCAGAGTTTGCCCAAATCCACATCCATCACACTAACAATGCCATCTAACAATCTCATCCTCTGCTGTCCCCTTCTCCTTTTGCCCTCAGTCTTTCCCAGTATCATGGTCCTTTCCAATGAGTCCTCTCTTCGTATTGGGTGGCCAAAGTATTTGACCTTCAGCTTCAGTCTCTGATTTTTATCTTTCTTGTATAGGTCTTCTGTGTATTCTTGCCACCTCTTCTTAATCTCTTCTGCTTATGTTAGGTCCCTACCATTTTTGTCCTTTATCATGATCATCTTTGCATGAAACCGTCCCTGAATATCTCCAATTTTCTTGAAGAGCTGTCTAGTCTTTCCCAGTCTATTGTTTT
>JANHZU010000965.1:179422-223185 GCA_032468055.1 Acrochordus granulatus
AAGGAAGGAAGGAAGGAAGGAAGGAAGGAAGGAAGGAAGGCAGGCAGGCAGGCAGGCAGGCAGGCAGGCAGGCAGGCAGGCAGGCAGGCAGGCTCCTTTGGGAGATATAATGGCTCTCTGCACACCTCCAATCTGAACTGTGTTTTTCACATCATCATCTTGCCTGAACCAACCAGAACTTCCATTCTGTCACTGTATAACAATTTCACTTTCAATATTTCAAAAAAAATATAGAAGCTGGATATATGAAATTCAGAACTGATTGTTTTCTGTAAATTTCTCAGTTGCTTTTATCTGAATGTTTCTTGCATGTCTGGGACACTTTTCTTTTCTGTTTGATAGGTAAGAGCATAATCCAAATTTTAGACAAATCTGGAGATTTGTCAGACAATATCTAAGATATTCTGTAAGAAATAAATAATTTTATGCAAATCAAAACTCAGTCTTGAAGCTCTACATGAAGCATTTCAGCTCTTTGGGAAAACAAACCTTTTTTTCTGACAACAACTCTGCATCTCTGTGCTCTGTTCATCAATAATAGAGTATTTTAAATATATGCTCCATTTATTAAGAAATAGCTTCAAAATAAAAGCAGATAATTGTTAAAATACAGGTAGTTCTTGACTTACGACCCTTTGTTCAGTGACCTTTTGAAATTATATAGCTCTGAATGAAGGGACTTATGACTGGTCTCTGAAGATATGACCACTGCAGTGCCCCCACAGTCATGTTATCAAAATTTGGGTGCAGGATAACTTCAACCTCCTCCCCCAAATCTATCTCCCCACCAAACATGCCTGGCTTGGCCCTTCACAAGGCAGCTGATGGCTGTATAAGACTTTCTTCCCCCCTGTCATGAACATCAGTTTCCCCATGAGACCTGAATAAAATGGCATCACATGGCCAGCAGCTGCCTTGCACAGGATCAGGCTGAGAGCACCTTGTCAGCAGTGGGAGCAAGAAGAGGCAGAGCACAGGACAGCAGGGGCCTTGGAGAGCAAGGTGATGAGGCTGATTGTGGCTGGGTGGCTGAAGCTTTGTGCCATGTGGCTGATTGGAGCTGGGCCTCTTGTAGTCCTATAGCTGTGGCATGCCAAGAAGCTCCTCAACTGCAGTGTGACAAATATCCCCAGAGCTGTTCTGGAGCTGCTGACTGCCCCACAAGGCATGGTTCAGGATAGCCAAAAAGGCAGAGAGAGGAGATTAGGCAGTAGGGGGGTGGTGGAAGGGGAGGCAGTCCTTTACCAAGTCTTGTGGCTGGGAGAGACCAAGCCCAGAATGACTCCTCAGCTAGCAATCAGTGGAATATGATTAATGATGACAGCTGGGAATGCCAGGATTGCAGACACTAAGCAATGCAATCACATGATGTCACACTTCATGACTGCATTTTTTAGTGATGGAAATTCTGGTGCCCATTGTAGTTGTAAGCCAAAGACTATCTGTATTGCCTCTAAGAGTAAAATCCATTTTTTTACAACATACAGCTTTTTTATTTATTTACTGAAATAGATAAATTGCTACCTTGCAGAAGTCTCAAAGCAGGTTATGAATAGTAAAATGATAATATTAAAAAGTAATATAAAAATTATAACAAAAACCAGACAACCAAAAATAATAACACATTCCAATAAGAAAACTATTCTCCAGTAATAACCCTCACCTCCTTACAGTTGAGTGCCCATCATATTACCAATCTTCAAAGGCTTTCTGAAACAGCCAGGTCTTAGCAGTTCAATTCTAAATGTTGTATAACATTGCCATAGGCCACAATGCCCTTTAAAAATGCCTTTTTTAATGTCATGATCCATTGGGCTGATAACATCTATCCTCGAACAGTTTAAGAGGTGGAACTCATTTTTACTTTCATATAGATTCTATCTTTTGCTATCTTTAACAAAGCTGTTTAATATGTTACTCTGTATTAAAATGTTACTCAATATGTTACTCTGTATTAAAAGAAAATCGAACACATTATTGCAGAAACCTGTACAAGAATTGCAAATACAATGGTAACTAATGTTGTGTATAAACTTGGGATTTACTTGGTTCACAATGTTTAATTTTGGCACAAAAATAAAAGCTAAAAATATACTAGGGATGTGTAAAGGATTTGCAGTGGCACTTTGTAAAATAATGTTGACACAAATGTCCCTCACTGAGCACAGCAGCAGATACATCTTCAGCAAGAAATATCATTTCCAGATCATTTCTTCTTGCATGTTTCTGCCCTGCATTCCTTCACATTCATACCAAAGTAAGTTGCACAGCACCCCTTTGAAGGCTGTGACCAGCAGTAAAACATAATGTGCTTGCTATTAAGCCCTGCCTTATGATTTAAAAATTTCCCCATCCTGCCAACATATAAAGAAGAGCATATAAAAAAGTGAATATTAGGAATACTTGAATCTTACAAATAACTATCCTATTGAGGATAGTTTTGTCAATGTTGATTTTAAAAACTCCTTCAGGGTGTTTTATGTTGAAAAATGCATTGGCGAAAATTACTTTATTAAAGTAATGTAGGAAATTTATGTTAAAAAGAAGGACATGCAGAATTTTTTTCCAGTAAAAAAATGCTTAGTGGGAAAAATGTATAACAAATACATTGGGGAAATTAAGAATAAACAAAAACATGTAAATAATTGTAACAGAATTGCTGTTTAAACTTTATCTTGATTTGCACTTTTCTAAATATTGGTATGAAGAATGTGTTTTATTCATTTATTTCAATTTATATAGCTGCCTATCTTACTTACATGATTCTGAGCAGCTCCCAAATTTAAAGAGCAAAAGCAAACTCATTTAAATAAACTCAAAACAATTAACCTGAATCATGGGAGAGTGTCAACCTACAGTTCAAAAACAACAGAAACCTCTTGCAGGCTCCACATCTCTATGGGGTACCCAGGATTGGTAGCAGTGCCATTTCATAAGATACTTAAGGCCACAAGGCTGGGTCCAGTCTAACCTTAGGGGGGATGATATTCCAGCGGGTGGGTACCATGGCAGAAAAGACTCACTTCCTGAGTCCCACCAGATGGAACTCCTATGGAGACGGGCCTCGTAAGATGCCTTTCCTGCTAGACCTAATGGGATGGGTAGATGTGACTAGGGAGAGGTGGTTCCTCAAATACCCCTGCTAAATAGGATTTTATAGGTAGGTCATCAGTAGCACCTTGAAATGGTAATGAAGTAAACTGGCAACCAATCCAGCTTGCAAAGGAAATGTGAGCTTGGGGAACACATACATGCCCATGCCACCACATTTTGCACCAGCTATAGCTTCTGCATGTTCTTCAAGGGCCCCATGCAGACCACGTTGAAGTAATTATTTGGGTGGTGACCAAAGCAGGAGTGATGGAGAGCAGGATCTCTTGGTCTAAGAACAATTGCAACTAGCATATAACCTGAAGTTGTGTAAAGCTGTGATTGCCACCTGCTCCTCAGGCAGGAGTTGTGAGTTAAGAAGAACCCCTAAATTGCACACAGGGTCTATTTGGGGCAGTACCATCCCTCCCAGCTTCCAAGATCCTGGAAGCCCCCAAAACCAATGCCACTCAGTCTTGCCAGTGCTGAGCCAAAGCTTGTTGCTAATTAATCACAATCAGTTATATTTACTATTTAGTAGCAATGAAGATAGTCTATATTTGGGTTCAGAGTTACTTTGTGCTAACCATCATTGATTAACTATCAACAATCACATTCTTCACACCCATCTAATCTTCAACTTTTTGTTTTACAAAAACAGTTGCAAATACTTTGAACATTTGAAATCGGTGTATGCATTTGCTTCCACTGTTTCGTTTGATACCTCATAGTTTCTCATTCTGTCTCTTTGGTCAGCCAATGCTATTCTTGCTTCATCTGTGTTGTTTTGTTGTTCTTCTAGTTCTGGTTTTGATTTTGAGCCAAAAAGGTATTCAGAAGGGCAAAATGAGGTTTTCAACATTTTTCCAATGAAAAAGTCAAGGTGCACTTGTTGGCATAGACTTTGGATCTGTAGTGAGAGGTGCCCTGCTTTATAAGAGGGGATTATTAGAGAGCCTAGTGGTTAAGGTAGCAGATTAACAACCAGGAGGCTGCGAATTCTAATCCTGCCTTCGCCACGAAAGCCAACTGGGTAGCTTTGGGCCAGTTGCTTTCTCTCAGCCCAGCCCACCTCACAGAGTTGCTGTTGTGGGGAAAATAGGAGGAAGAAGTATATTAAATATGTTTGTTGTCTTGAATTGTTTATAAAAAATAATAAAGGCTGGATATAAATAAACAAACAAATACATTATACTGAATTCTGAAGGACTCATTGCTAGCTTAGATTAGGAATAGAACTTTGAATGGTTTTGAATCTACAGGAGATGAATTTCTAGAATGAAGTGACTAAAACTGGGAAATACAAATAATCACAGTATGAAGAAAGCACAACAGATTCAAGATAAAGAAAGTAAGAATCGGTGTATTGCAAAGAAACAATACACACAGAGCTCCTTTATTTTAAAGGAAGAAAATCCTAGATCCTAAACATCCTACATACTGCAGCATGAAGGAACCACGAAATTCATGTAGGCTTTAAACCACATTAATGAAAATCTGTAGACAGTATGAGTCAAGATGGGAAAGCTTTCTGTAAATGAATGTTATCTCCTGAAAAGGCAACCTTGTTTAATGCATTCCTCCTGATACGTAGGGCACAAAATCAGATATTGTCAACTTTTATGTAATTGAAGAGTGTTGAGATCTCACAGCAGATACTCAAGATCCAGAGTTTTGAAAAAGTAAATGGTAAAACTTTCCTGAATTCTATCACTTCAGAGAGTGGGTGGGTAGGTGTGGGATACACATATACTGCATTGTCTCCTTCCCGTATCAGTACATAAAGATCTTTTTCTGACAACAGGTATAATTGGGTTAATAGAGACACACCTGAGAAGGTTCCATTGATGCCATTTAACTCTCAAGGGGTTAAACTGAGACCCCAAACAATCCAGTCCATCCATTCATCCACCTTGAAAACACTCACCTCACCTGCAGCTCAGATCTGGCAGCCCTATTATACATACAGTATCTTGGATTACCAGAAAGGGGGGAAAGACATTACTAATTTCTCCCCTGACATTTCCAGATGATGCTAAGTAATTTTGTCCAGTTCCTCTGCAGGAAAACAAAGGGTACACTCAGGAAATTTGCTTGGCCGTTGTGACACCAATGTTTCTGTCCATCAGTTCCCATTGAAAGCTGTGATAACATATGACAGGAGAATTTTATGGCCAAGAGCTTTTCCCAACACATTCTACCATGGTTGTAGGTTTCCGTGTGCAGTGGGAAGAAAGAAAGGGAAGAATGACTCACTTCATCCATAGACTGGGAGGCAGGTTAAAGCAGGAATTGATCTAAACATGGAAATCAGTCCCAGCAGTTTTTGTACAGAAACAGTGAAACAGATGAGAATGATTAAACTCATAGGGAAGGAAATTAGAAAAATGCATCAGGGTAAGGCAGCAGAAGGACAATGACAAATCATACACACAGATGTAAAACAGACAGCACTGAACAGACAACACACTCCCTGTGGAGCTCCGGCACTGAAATAATTTGCAACAGCTTAGTGGCCCAAGGAGGAGACCATTATGAGATCAGCATAACTACCATATGCTGAGGCGCAGTGAGATGGTGTCACGATCCACAAATGTATTCATTTTATGTAGGTTTCGTGCCTAACAGCCAGTAAGACTTTGTACTTGCATCCGGTTTTAAACATCGAAGCTGGTGATTAGCACCACTTTGGACAGCTAAATCCACAAACGAATTGCTCTTCCTGTCCCAGGAAGAAGTACAGATTCTTTGTGGCTTTATAATTAAAACAAGAATGTCTAGCATCAGTTTTTAAAACTATTTCCTTGCCTTTTTAAAGGTACTGACTTTATTTACCACTGCATAGAGAGAAGGGGATAGAATAAAGTACTTTGATTTTAGGACAGGGCAGCCATTTTTAATCATATTACCTTCCAAGGATTCAGATTTTAGTGGCCCAAGAAGGAGAGCATGATGAGATCAGCATAAATACCATATGATGAGGCTCAGTGAGATGGTGTCTCTGAAAGGTTCATCTGAAAGTTATATATTTAGCGTTTCAGAAGGTCCCGGGATCATTGCATTTAAGACAGATCTGTTATCTCACATACCTGCCCAAATCCTCAAGGAGCCAGTAAAGTTCACAGCTTTAAAGTAGAATTGTAGACCTACATATTACATGTTGTATGGCACTTGGTGTTCCCTTTGATTTGACTTGATTTTGGTAGGCAAGATGGCCATTTTGGAACAGGGCATCAGTATGGGGAGGACGCACATGAATGCACACACACATGAATGCACACACACATTCACACACACAAAGACACAAACACAAGTGCTCTCACATGATATGAGTGGTAGAAAAAAATCTCCTTCACCAAGAATGATCATTTCCATTAGGAATAGACATACAAATAGGTTTGTTTGGGAATCAGTGCTCTCCTCCCATAAGCTGCGATGCCCCCAATATCTCCATAGTGCTTATTAAAATTAACATTAAAAACCAAACCAGCAGGTTTACTCAGTAAATGTAACATTCTTTGCTTCTTTAACATGACAAACCAGGATCAAAACAACCTATTTTCAGATCTGAGTACCCAAATTGAATTGGAATCAGTTCTGATTCTGATAGCTTTGAATTATTTTTTTAATAATAAAAAACTCACTGTCTTTGAGTCAGTGTTGGCGACAGCCTGGACAACCATTGGCTCCTTTCCAGAGCTAAGAGGAAGTGACTGGCCCACAGTCATCCAGCTGACTTTGTGCCTAAGGCAGGACTAAAAATCATGGTCTCATGGTGCCTTTACCACTAAGTTAATTAGCATTTAAATTCTTAGACTCTGAGAAATGCACAGCCTTGCTGGTCATGCCGTGGGCCTCTTAGCTGTTCCACCTGCAGGCTCTTCTCCTTGGACTGCTGTTCTTGCTACTAGTCTTCAAGATCAAGTGCACTTGGGAAAAATCTCTTAGTGCTGGTGGACCCACTTTGATCTGAAGTTCTGATTGAGAAGATCCCACAAGTAGTCACTATGGGCTGTTTGCTGAAAGTTCTGGTAAGGAAAAGGAGGCGAGAGGGGGGAAATGCCCTGTTTCGCCTCCCCCAAATCTATAGGCTCTCAGTTTTACATCCCTTGCCTCTGAGTTCTAGAATTATAATGAAAATTGCCATCAAATTTCATCAAGGTGTTTATACTTCTATAAACTTTTTGTAAAAGTTTGTGAAAGCTGTAAAAATATTCCTTGTAAAGCTGTAGTTTTTAAAACTACAAGTTACAATTTCTGTTACTGTTGTGGGCGACTTACTAGACAGACAACATCGGGGTCTGGCTCATTCTTTTGGCCACTTTAGCTAGCCTTTCTAGCTGAAGGTACATAGGTAGGTAGAAGATTATAGATAGATGATAGACAGAGAGGCAGGACAATTTAGAGAGAAGTCCATAAAATGGAATTTAAGCACTTTATTTTAAAATGCAGATCAATGAAATAGCAACTGAATATGGACCACAAAAAGCGGGAATAGATCATTTTATCTAAAAATGGTCCAAAGACAATTATCCATCTCCATAAAAATCTTCAGACCTACAGCAACATTCTGCTCCTTCTTATATTTGTATCAAATCTGAGTAGATTGTTTTCAAGAAAGAATATGTTCTCTCTCCTCCGTTTGCAGTATAGTTATATAATTTATATATATATATATATATTTGCAGAAATGTCAGTCTGAATAGGGCATTTAATAAATCCATTGAAGTTATAAAAATAGTGAAAAAGATGTCAAAGAAGAATACATTTCATCTGGAAAATCATTTAAAAAAAATCCAGGCCAATTCGTATATTACAAATTTCATTATGGCCGATTCTATTATAAAAATCCATTCGCTCAGTGTAGCCAATAATTGGAAAATGAAAAGCCAACCAGATTTAATAATTCATTCAGTGGGGCCTTAAAATACTTGTGTTGCCTCAATATAGTGTAGCAATTATGGAAAAGGTACAAGGAGAGACCATTTTAAATTTCTGCGCCTGAGGAGTTTTCTCAAAGATGACAGTTTTCGGATCTGTTCATTGATACATTCCCATATGAAAATAAAATAATTCACGAATGACTCGGTGATGAACTACTCCTCTTAAAGGCACACATTCATTTATCCAAGTCTCTATACTCATACAGTGTCTGCTCAGCTCAGAGGCAGATGACACATAAAAAATGGGTTAAGAAAGTAACTCTGGTCATTTTGCATGTTGAAAAAGGTTTAAAGATAAACATGGTTAGGAAAGTCAAACTTTTGCAACATTATAAAAGTTTTAAAGTTGTGAGTGGGCTTAGCTTGAATTCTGGAGGAGAAGTTACCTTTGGCTAATATAAGGAAAGGCAAGCTCTTTTTTTGCCACAAATTTAGGAAGCAGACTTGAGGAATTCTGCAGAGATGCACCATGAGAAGCACCATGCTTCTCTGCTCAGCACTAAGAAACAGTGAATTTTTTCTGGATCATGCTCAGAAAATCTTTCTTTTTCTTCAGTGAACAGTTTGTTCCTCATCTTTCCCTGCACCAAGAGGAAGTAACGAGATTTATCTTCACCATGGCCAAATACTTTCTTTTTTTATAGTGTATTCTTTACAAAACAAGAAAACTAGAAACTATAGTGTGAATTAGAAAAATATTCGAAGGAAGCATGTAGGGGAAGAAAGTTATACCCTGACTGCCTTTTGACTCCGAACAACTATTGAATACGTTTTGAATGGAATCAAAATCAGTTGTGTACATGCTAATGCCTAAGAAAAAAGTAATAATGAGAAGGAAGTCTCATTATTTTTCCCTGATCAATGTCATGAATTAAAAAATTATTGGAATTTTTCAAAAGAGTAAATGAAGTAAGAAAAGCTATCCCAAAACTCAAATAATAAAATTCAATTGGCTAACACGTATGTTGGGATTAAGCTACCTTAAACATGTGGAAGAGTGGCAGTTCATAATTTCAGATCACAGATAATTTACTACTTTTGTAAGAACTATAAACTTAATGAGCAAGATCCAATTTCACATCAGTGGACATCCGTTCCTGCAAATACACATTTTCCTTTTCTACCCTAAATATGGCCCTCCATACTTTCCACTGCCTGCTCCCAAGATGCCCCAACTGTTCTGAGCAAATCTAAAGGACAGGCCAAGGAGAGCAGGTAGAAAAGCACACCAGCACTAGTTGTGCTGATGAAAATGGTATGATTCGAGAAAAATTGTGCTAGGTTTATTGATAGTTTGACATTGATACTGGACAAGAAAACATTTACTCTTACAGTGTAGTTTTCATCCATCTTATGTGATCATAATCAGTCAAAATGGTGATTAGCTATAATAAGCAAGTTGCGCTTGTCTGTTCACACATCACCTGGATTTTTGTTGCTCTTAGTGTTGCACAAGTCTAAGGATGTTATCAGGTGATATCATTCAGAATGAGCTGAATCAAATCATGAGGACAAATTGACCACTCGGATAGAAGTTCTCCCTGCAAAACACATACTGTATATTCTGCCATCCACTGGAAATATGGATGACTGTTCTCAAAAGCCCATCTCCTGGACTTATTCTCAGTAATGCTAAAAGGCAGATTTAATGAACTCCCAAAATCTCAAACCCATAACCATTTGTGATTTGAATAATAGAACCTATGCAGCATGGGGCATTTCAATATATTGTGAATTTTATTCTGGCTTGAGACCAAGACTTCTTTGACCTTTAATTTTAAAAATAATCCTTGTTTTATCATGGGTTTTACATAACTTATCTTCTAACAGACAAAAGCCCTAAAGCTATTGATGTAGTCATAAAATTTTGCATGCTAAGTATAAAGGTATAATAAGCTCACTGTTCTGCAGAGCAATAATTGAATGGTTATAAGTAATGTATTTGCTGACTGCATGTAATGTTTGTTTATTTTAGATTCTGGTCTGCCACAATAAAGTTTTTTTTCCCAAACAATTATATTAAATATTAAAATGAAGAGAATAAAAGTCAATATACAAACAGAAAATACAAAGAGAAGAAAAAGGATGTGTGAAATAAAAAAGGAGAAAGAAAAGGAGGAAGAAGTAACTTCTCCCTTTATCCCTTCAAGTAAAAATAATTTTAATAGCTTATCACTGTCTCCAAATAAAATATACTCTGTCTTCTTCCAAAACTCATCTTTTAGATAAGGAAAACAAAGCCCAGAGGCTAGGTCAATCAATCTTTGTCAGCATGGGTCCAGTAAGGGCAACCAGATTAATTATTTTCTTCTTTTAACTCTGGTTGAATAAACTAATCTTATAAATCTTCCCTGAATTTTTAAAATTATTCTTTAACCCCATCATAAAAATCCCAGAGATAGTTAGTGGCTCATCTGTGTTTCAAAATGAAAATTCTTTAGAACTTTAATAGATTTATTTTATATCATTAATTAAAATTTATTCTCTTGTTTGTCACTTCTAAAAAAGTCCTTCCAAATCTTAGAAGAGCTTCTTGTACATCCAGAAGAAAAAAAAGTTTCTTCTTTTTCAGTTTCCTGGTTTAATATCTCTTCATTCCTTTAGGGAATCAGTCATCCATCAGATTCATTTATATAACACTTAAATCTCCCTTCAAATTAATTTCATAGAAATCCATTCCAGCTCAATCTTGTTTTACAACTTCATTAGGACAGGCTCTATCAATTTTATCAAACATTTGACCAATTCTTCAAAATTTGGCTGAAAGGTATTCAAATGTTTTCACTACGGATTTTTGCTCCATTTTCTTTATCTCCTAGCTCAAATTTCCAAACTTCAAAGTCTCATAAAATTGTAGAATCTTAAAATCATAGGGCTGAAAAGGACCTTGGAGGTCTTTGGTCCAGCCCCTCACCTAGACAAGAGTCTTTATAATATCCCAAACAACTGGTTGTCCAATTTTTTCTTGACCATCTCCAGTGATGGAACATCCACAACTCTGGAAGTAAGCTGTTCCACTGATTAATAGTTTTCACTGTCACAAAATTTCTCCTTATTTCCAGGTTGGATCTCCCTCTGACGAGCTTCCACCCATTGCTTCTTGTCCTGCCTTCAAATGCAATGCTCTCTTCCCTGTGACAGTCTTTTAAGTATAAAGTGCCTTATATTAGCCAAACAAATTACATCCTTTTCGTAGTATATTCCAATCATGAGTTTCATCCCACCAAGTTTCAGCATACTTGCCCTCATTTATTAGGACTTCAAGTTCTCCTATTTGATCCCTATAATTTGAGTATTATTTACAGGCATCTGAGCCCCTTATTTCTGACCTTATTTATACTTCCTGAGACTCCTATTTTATTCCCTTCTTCCTTCCTTGATCTATTGTCCTAGGGTCTATGCTTAAGGTTTGGTTCTAAAAACTAGCTTTTTTCCCTCTTCAGATTTAGTTTAAAGCCCTTTGGATTAGCCTAGACAGGTGTCCTCCAAAAATATTTTTCCCAGGCCTTATGAAGTAAAGCCCATCTCTTACTAGTAGTCCTTCTTTTAGGTAATGTAAATCATGTAAACCAGAAGTCCAAAGTTCCTTCAACTGCATCCTCTCTTGAGCTAGCAATTCTCTTCTTGAACTACCCTCATGGGTGATGACTTTCCATCAGAAGTAAGGATGAAAATATCACCTGTGTTCCTAACTCTTTAGCCTGCCTGTCTAGCTGCTCATAGTTTATCACCCTTGATAAACTGGATTTAGGCTATTTTTTTTGTTGTATCATTCATTTCAACATCTTATAAAAAACGAAAGCAATCTCCATTTTTCCATGAGAAAATATTTTCTAAATAATTTAAAACTAAACTTCCAAGTCCCTCTGGGGTTTAATTCATTATTAACTTTCCAGAATCCACATATTAAGCATCCTTTTGATGTATAGTCCAAATAATCAGGTTTTTAAAACTCTTTAAAACAATTTAACACCATCATCTTGCAAGGAGGTAGAAACTCACCCAATGAATAACTAAAAATTTTGCCAGTCTGAAGGGTGTTAATATCTCCAATTTCCAAGTTTTTTTTTTAAAAAATCCAAAAATATGAATGTTGTGTGGATGTCCTGAATGCTGATTGGTTGATTCCTGCTGGGAGGCAGGCAGAAGACAACTTTGTTGTTTGAGCACCCTGTAGCCAGAATGTTCACATTCATAGGAGTATGAATGGGACAGCTGTGGAACTGTCTCTGAACAGCAGATGTGTATGGTTATATTCGTGAAGTTGTAGAGAAGTATAATCCAGCCTTTACTAGGAGTGGTTGCCCACATGGATAATATTAACAATCTCTCCTTTGTTCCAGAAATATTATATGACTACATGCCTCAGATCCAGCATCCAGTGATGAATTCCCTTGTAAAAACTGTCTTGTTAGCCAGCAAAAGCCAACAAGGCTTCAGATCACCATGACACTTGCAGGAAGTGTATGTGCTCCAATAAAGTTTCATTGCTGTAATACATTGCTATTTGTCTGTTACATATATACCATTGCCTTTTAAAATGTCATATAAAAAAGTTGCTAAACTTTTCTTTTAGAAGTTTAAGATAATATGTTAATCATCCAACTTTTCTTTACAGCAACTTATCAGATAGTATTTCTGAATTCTATAATTAACTAAATGGATGAAATATTACTCATTAACCAAAGCAATACAGATTTTTCAGGTTCTGCAGGCCTCTACTTCATGGAAAGCAAGTTTACAAAAACTGTTTTGAATACAGCAATATGCATCCCAAGTTTTCAGATTTACAGAGCAGACCATGTAACTGAGACATCTGGAAAAAAAGGGGGTTGGCTTCTGTTTTTATCTTAATGAACAATGAAGTAGAGATAACACAATGTTAGATAAAACTGCAAAATGGACTTGGAAGTACTATTTATAAAATATAGAGCATTTTATGCACCAATGGAATTTGACCGTTTTATCCTGGACAGAGTATACAACCCCTCACAGGTTTCTATTGATGGACCACTCCAGATTTTAACTGAACAGAACAAAAATATTCAGTCACTTTACTTATTATCTTAGGAGATTTTAACAGAGCAAATCTTAACCATAAACTGCCTATATATAAACAGCATGTCAGCTACCCCACTAGAGACAAGACTATACTGGACACAATTAAAAATGCTTATTGAACTGTAATCAGACCATGGCAGAGTCCACCTCAACTCTACCTACAAGCAGAAATCTAAAACTGCAAAGCCTATAGTCAAAACAGTGAATAAATGGTCTGAAGATGCAAAATTAAAGTTAGAGGCAAGTTTTGATTGTACAGACTGGTCTGTCTTTGAAGCTGCTTCAGCAGACTTAGATGAACTTACCGATACAGTGACTTCATTCATCAGGTTTTGCAAAGGTGTGTGTGCCTACCACAAACTCTTGCTTATATAACAAGCCCTGGTTCACAGTGAAACTTAAGCAACTTCGTTGTGACAAACAAGAAGTCTACAAGAAGGGAATAGAACACTATATAACCAGGCCAAAAATACACTAACAAAAGAAATCAGCAAAAAAGAATTACTCTGAAAAGCTTAAAAATTAACTTTCAGTCAGCAAATGACTCTGCTTATGTGTGAAGAAGCCTAGAGAATATCATTAACTCCAGGAGTCCTTCACTTTCTGTTGAGGAAAGCCATCAACTAGTAGAAGAACTGAATGTGTTTTACTGCAGGTTTGAAAAACAACCTCCATCATCTAATTTTAACAACCCCACCTCAACCACATTAACAACAGATATTTCTTCTATTACCACATCTATTCTTCCTTCTCAGCTCTCTTCCTCTCCTGAGCCCTTACCCTCACTGGGCCCCTACTTCTTGTGTTTCTAGAAAAAGAAGTATGAAGTCACCTTCAAAAACAATCAGGAAAGCACCTGGCCCAAAGAGTTTGACCTCTTCCTAACTGAAAACCTGTGCAGCACAATTGGCCCTGATCTTCACAAAAAAATTTCAGTGGATCATAGAGCTGTACTACATCCCATCATGCTTTAAACATTCTGCCATCATCCCCTTTCCTAAGAAGGCCTCCATCAGTGGCTAAATTACTACCAGACCCATTGCATTAACATCAGTAGTCATGAAGACCTTTCAAAAAGCTGGATTCTCTGCAGTTTGCCTATCTAGCAAACAGGTCAACAGATGATGTGGTCAATATGTCACTGTATTATATCCTGCAATATCTGGACTGCCCACGGACCTGTACACGGTCCTTTTTGTGGACTTCAGCTCAGCATTTAACTCTATCATCCCAGAAATCCTTTACTACAAACTGACCTAGCTCACTGTACCTGCCCATATCTGTAATCAGCTTTCTGATGGATAGGAAGCAACAGGTGAGCCTAGGGAAAATTACATCCAATACTCAGACAATCAGTACTGGTTTTCCTCAAGGATATGCACTCTCTCCACTACTTTTCTCCCTTTACACCAATGACTGCACCTCGAGTGACCCCTCTGTCAAACTTCTGAAGTTTGCAGATAACACAACAATCACTGGACTCATTAAAGATGGTGATGAGTCTGTGTATAGATGGGAATTTGGACAGCTGTCTCTGTGGTGCAGTCAAAACAACTTAGAGCTGAATACACACAAAACTGTAGAAATGACTGTGGATTTTAGAAAGAGTTCTATTATTTTATCCCCCCTTACTATACTCAGCAACAAAGTATCAGTAATACAGTTCTCCAAGTTTCTAGGCTCTATAATCTCCCAAGACTTAAAATGGGCAACTAATATCAACATCATTATTAAGAAAGCACATCAGAGGATGTACTTCCTACGTCAGCTCAAGAAGTTCAACCTGCCTCAAGAGCTGCTGATATAGTTCTACAAAGAAATCATTTGTCCCTTGTACATCTATTAATTTCTGGTTTGGTGCAGCAACTTTAAAGGACAGGTACAGATTCCAACATATAATCAAGATCACAGAAAGAATAATTGCTACTAACCCACCCTTCATAAAAGTCCTATATACTGAGAGGGTCAAGAAAAGAGGGGAGAAAATATCTGCAGAACCCTCTTACCCTGGACACAACTTGTTTGAATATCTTCCCTCTGATAGGCACTACAGGGTTCTGCATACCAAAACTACCAGACACAAGAACAGCCTTTCCCCCATGCCATCATTCAAATGAATACTTGACAAATGTTATATGATTATGCTACATGATATATAAAACAGAAGGGTGGAGAATTCTATTTAATCTAGAAATTCTGTCTAATGTGTATACATACTTATAAATTCTACACATGAAAATACTTCCTCCATTGACTATACACTTACCAAATAAATATTGTTATGTATTCTCTTATACTGTTGTTTACTGATGTTACAAGTATACTGAGAGCTGCTGTACTGGAATCAAATTATTTGCATGTCTAATCATGCTTGGCCAATAAAGTATCTGAGCGGTTGAGGGTGATTTGATCATGAGTCTCCTTGATGCAAGTCCAACATTATCACTAAATTATGTTAACTTTCTTAAAAATGGTTCCAAAAGAACAGAAAACCCATCAGCTTAGCATTAGAAGTATCTTCTGTTTATCAGGTTAAACAAATGGAAATCCTATGTGAACATAAAAAGCATTCACAAATCTTCAGGGTTTTCAATCAAATAAAAGCAAATGTTAAGGAGTATGAAGTGCAACATGATTGCATTCTTCAAAGATCTGAAGGACTGTCATGCAGAAAATTGAGCAAAATAGTTTTGTATTGCTCCAGAGCACACAACTGGAATCAGTGCGTAGAAAATGCAAGGAAGCAAGTTTCAGTTTACAAGAATCTGTATTGTAAGAAGTATTCAGTGGACATCTTAAAATACAATTGTTGAAGAGCCAGTTCTTAGTGATATTGCAACAGTGATTGGCTCTGCCAGTCCCGTCCCAAGGTCTCTTGCAGCTCCATTTCTAAATAAGGAAAAATGCTAATAATCTTTTTGTGGAATAAAACAAATTCCAATACTCTAAAATATTTGCAAATCGTTGGGTTTGGTTTCATTTTCCCTTTCATGTAAATGTAAGTCCTCTCCTCTCCTCTCCTCCATGCCCAGAGATTATTACTTGTGGCAGGCCATGCACATAACCAAACATTAGCAAGCAATGTGGATATGGCCCACAGAGCCTGAATAAGAGAATGATTATAATAAAAGAGGAGCTGGAATGAACCACCCAGGTTCACGGGAACAGCATCAGAAAAAGGATCTTCTTCACAAGAAAGGACATAGAAGGTGGTGATTTGTGTCGGGCCTACTCGATGCCTGAAAGGAAAGCCAGAATCCAAGAAAAGCCATTGGTCTGTGTCTATGCTTAAGCAAGAGATTTGCTGTTATTAGCCCCTTTGAACAAGACCCGTACACCTTTCACCATCATGGATCTTTCTACCCTCATGCTTCTAAATGATGGATCATTCTGTTGTGCCTTATCATTCTGTTACTCAGTACATTTTTTAATGTATTCTTCTGTTACTTTTAGAATAATGACAGAGAAACAGAAATCCCCCCACCAAGATAAAAAACAGGCAGTTAAAGCAAACAAAGAGCACATAAAAAGTGGGTTTTTAAAGTGACAAAATGCAACAAAAGAAAAGGAAGACACATCATTTTAGCTGTAAATGCTTACAAGTCTACATATAATTATTCAATGAAATTATTATTCAAGTGCATATAAATTTCTAATGCATTTATATAATGATCATATTGTTTAACAACTGTATTTTGTATAAATGCATCATGTATTTCATTATATTTGTCCATAAAAACTCTATGTCTGCAGGCAATACATTCATAGCTGGTAAGTGAAATCAGGTCCTCAATCTGTTGAGTAATAAGGGACATTTCTAATGCTGCAATATCAGTCTTTTGGCACAGAAAATCCATTTATGTTATCTGATTGTCAAATTCCAAATACTCGGTATATTATTGCCTGAACATTTTAGTTTTTGTCACACAATGATATTTTTATAATCCAACAATTTCTCCCAAAACTTGATAAGTATAGGACAATGTAGAAGCATGTCTTTTAAAGAAGCATTATCCTTTTTGGATCTCCAGCAAAATGCTGTTTTTGGTAGTCCTTTTCTATATAAATGTAACAGAGTCCAGCTAATTCTAAATATTATTTTTTGTGATATACAGTGGAGCCTCACAAGATGAGACTAATCTGTTCTGGAAGAATGTTCTAAGCACGAAATGCTCTTAAAGTGAAACAAGGTTTCCCATAGGAAACAATGGAAAATCAGATAATCCGTTCCACGCTCCCAAAAATATTCACCAAAAAATCATTTTCAATGGAAGTTTATGTAGAAATGATTGTCCCTAACATCTGAAACAAGTAACAACATTTCACACATGATATAAAGCAGAAATAGAACAAACTAACCAGTACTTATATCTGCTTTGAGGCTACTGCTACACCAGCTGCTGTCTGGTGCCCCCTGCTGGGTCAGAGGATCCACTGCCACCACTGCTGAGGCAAATCTGCCTTTTCCCTCAGCAACACCTTTCCGGGCATCTTTCATGGGCAGTTTGGAAATGTTTCTTGCCTCCGTACTATGAGGGGAGAAGAGACAGGAAGCAGAGGTCGGGCTTGGAATTTCTGCTTTATTTTGTGTGTTTATGTATGTGCATGAGAATGTGCTTTGAGAACAATCCTGGCTAGCACGAGGGAGACAAGAGAGAGGAGAGGAGGGGGTCACATCTGCCTGGAGAGAATCAGGAGTCTGAAGTCTCAGCAGTTCCTTCTCTTGAATGCCTTTCACTTAATTTATGCTGTTTACGCAGCAAGAGAGGAGAACCGTCAGCTCTGTTGTGAGATTTCCTGCGTGAGCTCATCACGCGGTGCTCATCTTGCGATGAGGATGGTGTGTACATTCTGGCAAGGTCAGTCACATGCTCACCTCTCTCGTGCTTCTTGATGATTTCCTGGTCTACCTGAATCGCCTTCTTCTTATCACCTTTCATTTCTCACTTCTTCAAGGGGCTTCCCGCACACACATGTGCTCACAGTACAGCACACACACAGTAACGGAGTAAACCATGTGGCAGCATGAACAGGAAATACAGAGCGTGCTGACTGATGACGTGTAACTTATCGCATGAAGTTTGCTTGTCTTGTGAGTTGCTGCTCGTCTAGTGAAATAAACTGTATTAATTTTTTTTTGCTCATCTTGTGAGAATCTCATCTTGTGAGATGCTCGTCTTGTAAAGTTCCACTGTAAGTCACAATATATATCTTAATGCAGTCCTAAAGGGATGGCTATATGAAACAATGTAAGATGTTCATCCTGAAGTTTAATTTGAATAAAATATTGTAATCTTATTGCATGGACCTGCTGCAATGAATGAAGCTCATTCACATCTGTCATTCCCCACTCAAAAATCTGTAATTGAGCATGTATCTTTAAGAATTCTAAAATGAAGAACAGTGCAGTTTGAAAAGACATATATTGGAGATGCTTCTATTTATATGCATAATCTTTGAGTTTAGTAAATATTTTTAAAAACCCTGACTAAAAAATAGAGTGAAAACAAAACAAAAAACCCCACAAAAAATAAAAAGAGACTTACAAGCACTATAAGATTAAACTAGATAAGTCATGATCCATTGGATCATCATTTCAGAGATATTTCCATATGTAAACAGAGAAACAGAATGACCAAGGGCAAAAAAGCAGTGAGAGCAGGAGTGATTTCTGTCTTTTTTTTCTGGCTTGACTATGGCTGACTGCCCTCCAATAATGCAAGTGGTCTACCTGGCCTCTGCAGGGCTAGAATGGTACTTGTCTACTGAACCTCCAGTTGGTGGCATGACAGCAGCACAGCAGCACTAAAGCAACCACAAATTTGCCAAATTACAATCCGGGGTTCCTGGGTTATTGATTTTAGACACATTACGTAAATTGGCCAATTTGAACTACCTTGGTTCAAAAATTTTGCTCAATTAGAGGTTACAGACATGAGAGTTTTAATAGTACAAAGATAAAAATTGCAAAGCACCACTAGATTAATGTTGCATATTAAAGCATTTTTGTATTGAGAAGTTCAGTACATTTTTAAATCCAATGGACAAAAATGAACTATAATACCCAATATAAAATATAAATCAAAATGAAGAATCAGAATCAAAAAGATTCTGATCTTCTATTCTTATTTAGAAAACCAACAAAAGCTTAGATAGTAAAGCCCTATCCTAAGAGAGAGCCAGCTTTGAATGTGGTATCATCTCATATGCAGAATTATCCATAAATTGTTTCCAAATTGAATTGAATTCTATAGCAAATTTGTTTTTCAAATTTGAGGTTATTTTTTTTACCTTGATGCACATTCTGTCAACTTAATTACCCATCTTTCCACAAATAAATTTATTCATGATTTCAAATGAAAAATATAAACTCTTCTGGCATCTGTTACCAAAGCCACTAATTTATAATAATATTGTTACCAAATATTAAATATTTGTTATATTTTTTGAAACTATAATATTTAGTAATATTTAACAACAACAAAACGGCTAGATAGAAAGGAAAGTCAATTTCTAGATTTTGGTTAATTCTATAATACTGTAAATAATTTTTCAGAATTGCTGAGAATTCCATATATATCTTTTATTGATATTTTATAAATATTCCCGACTGTTGCATGTCAATTGGCCTATTTAAATTTTGCATCTCCTTAATCACACTAACCTCTTCAGTTTTTGAATTATATTCAAAAATTAACAACTTATATGTAAGTTGCAACAAATTTTCTGAATGCTATAAGATGTTCAAATGTATTTCTTGATTCACATGTATAAAAAATTCCTAGGTAACTATGCTTTTCAATATTAAACCCCATTATTTAATGTATACTGTACATTGATTTTTCTTTGGGTAAATGCCATGTAATCATTTGCTTCTTGTCTGTATTATTCTGCAGTAGTGTCATTTATTTTATTTATTTGCATCCCACCTTTATTATTTTTACAAATAATTCAAGGTGGCAAACATATGTGTCCCATTCTTAATTCTACAGAATCTATTGGATTAATATCTGTAAGTATAATATAATCTGCATATTAAAGATTATGTTCTTTATTTGCCAGTTTAATTCCTGAAATTTCATTTTCTTGTTGTATCTTCCAAGCCTATGGTTGTAATGCCAGTAAAAAAGATATCAGGGACACTTTTGTCTTGTCCCTTACATTAATAATGTTTGTGACAAATGTTAATTTGCCATTATCTAGCTATTTATAATTACTCTGAATCATGTAAGAAAGTGTGAACCTCTTTGGTTCATCCTCTTCAAGGCTGAAAATATGCAAGGCCATTCCAAATTATCAAAGGCTTTCTTTTTATCTAGAAAAAAATACCCCTTGTTTTTCTGATTTATATTATGAATAACATTCAAAATATATCTGGTGTTATCACTTTGGAATAAAGCCAGTCTGATCAGGATGTATTAATTCAGTAAAAATGTCACTTAATCTCTTTGCAAATACTACTGTTAAAAAAGGTTGCCGTCTATATTCAATAAAAAGATGAATCAAATCCCTCTTTGTAAATCAAATAAAACAATCTTGTCAAGACAGAGGAGGATTTGATAGTGTTGAATTTAATTCATTACTTGAGATAATTGTTTAATAAAAATATGAATAATTACTTGAAATAATTGTTTAATTGAATTAATATATTATATTGCAGAAAAAGCACCTGGCCTTGGAGATTTGTTCAGTTTCCATTTCTGCATGATTCTTTCAGTTCATCTTTTTCAGCTGATTTTTAAGGGCTTTCTTTTGTTGATCTGTAAATTGTGTAAGCTATATAGTATTTAAATACTCTTTCTTCTTTAACATCCGTTAATGTATATTTGAGACTAATATTTAACAAATTAATCCCCTATGTTCTCTGTTATTAAACTATTCCTATTTCTGTTCAAACAATGTTAGTAATTATTTTATCCAATTTCTTTCAGAGTTGGTAAGCCAGAAGCTTGTCTGGTTTAGAATCTTTGTCAAAATATTTATTGTTAGCAAAATTCTTGTTCTTCTAAGTTCCCATTAAATCCAGGTGATTATGAATCACTTTAATCTTTTGTTCTTCATGAAAGACTGGGTTTGCTTAATTCTGTTTTAATTCTAGTTATTTCTATTTATTCATCAATATTCCTTTTGTCTTCATATGGCTTTCTTTCTTCTTGATGCCTAAAGAGATAAACAGTCCTCTCACAAATGCTATGCTTGAATCCCATACTTTGGTTAAGGAAACATCAGGAGCTGGGATAATAATGATGTGGGCCTGATTGAGATCATTCTTCACACCAATGAGGATGACCAGATGAGTCCTATTACTTTTAGTAACAGACAAGCACATACTAAAGACTTCAAAGGAATTGGCATTTGGACTGGCTTAGGTTGGTTGTGTGCAAAAGTCCCTATTAAGATAAACAAATTTAAGTTTCTTAGGATCTAGTATTTATTTTCTTGCTATTATTATTATAAATTTTAATACATATATATATATATATATATATATATATATCACCTTTCAGAAGTGTGGTAGACATATGTGAATGCAAGAATGAAGAACTATGGGAGAACAAAAAGAAATATGACCATTAAGGCATCTCTTCTTTGGGTTTTGATTGCCAGTACATCAGTTTTATAGCTGCTTATAAATCCTAGTCTGAAAAGAAGCTGAACAATGTTTTATCTGCTCCATTCTATTGATATACAGCTTAAACAAGTAGGCAGAGTTGATGTAAATACAAGATGGTGAATAAATGCGCTCACGTCTGTGTTGGCACTGTCCAAAATGCTAAATAAGATTTTTATTCCTATTCAATGGTACATTTGTACTGCCCTCCTCATTAAAATGAATTAATGACATTTGCTTGTTTTATAGGAACTTCAGGCACATAGTTTCTCTGGCCAAACCTGATGCTGCCAGTGCTGACCCCACTGGCTGACAAGAGATGCTGCCTTCCTTTAGTTGGTTTGAAATCACAGTCAACTAACTGTTTCTCCCAGAACTCAAGAATGGCTGATGAGAACTGAGCTGTCCCTGCCTGCAAAATCTCATTTCCCCAGAAATTCTGCCTAACCTGTGTATCAATTCCTTGTATTCCTATATATATTTGTATCCTGTCTTTATTATCTATATGAACATAATTAACACATCTTCCTCCTATTTTCCTACAACAACAACCCTTTGAGGCGAGTTGGGCTGAGAGAGAGTGATTGGCCCAAGGTCACCCAGCTGGCTTTTATGGCTAAGGTGGGACTAGAATTTATGACTTCCTGGTTTCTAACTTGTTACCTTAATGACTAGACCAAACTGGTTCTATATACTGAATATATGAATTTCAGCAATTATCATTTTGATGAAAGAAATGGAAAATCTCTATGAGAACTATAAAGTGTCCAGTTTGATCCCACCCACTAATAAAAATCAACTAATGAAAAAATACCTTCAAATGGCCTTAATAGACACTAATTGCAGTACCAGCTACTGGGACCTGGATATTTCATAGTATATTGATTGTAAAATGGTAGTTTACTCTTCTAAGAATATTAGTGAATATTTGAAACAGTGGTCCATTCAGAGATGATATAAACTAGTTAGATTGATACTGTACAAAGAATTGTCTTAGGAAATACTAATACAAGCATCTCTAGACATGGATTGAAGTTTGCTGCAAACAAGTAATGTTAAGCTTGGCATATGTAAACTATAATTTGTGTGACATCATCATCATCATTATTATCATTGATTTATCTCTTATAAAAAACAGCATTTTGTAATAACAGTATCCGAAGAAAAAATAATAGGTCAATGGCATAAAGATCACTTGGAAAGAAAAAAATGAAGCGCTTGACCCCAAAAAAGAATATGAAAGTATGTTGAAGACATGACAATGGGCTTTACCAGAAGTGGCTTGGGCAGAGAGATTGAGGCACTCTCTGGGACCTCATCTGGAAAGATGGACCTGAGAATAATTGGTAAACTGATGATGACCACAAATTGGACAGCATCTGAGGAAATCAAGTAAGGGTGTATGGAGAAACACTAATTTACTGTAGAAATTATGATTTGGTCCTATTCTGCTATACTTTTGTTTTGGCTACAAATTACTAGATACTGTATATTAATATTTACTATATAAAATAAATATTTTAGTTAAGGATTGTAAGAGTATGTTTAAACATGAAATTTGTCATCTCATGAAGTTCTTTAGCTCCAATGGGTTAAGGGAGTTCAGGACCATATTATGGGGAAAAATCATTCTCTGATATTAAGGAATGTATCCAGAATATAAGTTCATTATTTTTAAAAAGTCTCTGTGTTTTAAAAATGAGAAAATGATACTATATATTGCTACATTTAATAAGCTTAATTATTATTTTATAGTTATATGAATGTTTTTTCCTGATTAGGTTTTTCCATTTGTTCCATTTAGTTTATTTTAATCCCTATACTATAGTTGCTCTTAAAATTTGTTAATAAATTTGTTAATATGCTAATACCTCTCAACCAGGAAGCTTGGTGGCTGCTTCTGGGCCCCATCAACTGCCAAACATCTACAGTCTTCGATGCTGTAGACTCCTGGCTTTCTGTAACATTACCATATGCTAAATAAATAAACATTTTTTATGGATGTCAACTCCAGTAGAGTCCGACTCTAGGGGGTGGTGCTCATCTCAGTTTTATAGTTGAAGAGCCAGCATTGTCCAAAGATACTTCTGTGGTCATGTGGCCAGCATGACTATATGCCAAGGCTCATGGAACACTGTTACTTTTCCACCGAAGGTGGTACCTATGTATATACTTGCATTTTCACATGCTTTCGAACTGCTAGGTTGGTAGGACCTGGGGTGAATAACAGGAGCTCACCCTGTTAAATGGAGCCTGCATCTCGAATTTGGGCTGCTGACCTTCCAGCTGACAAGCCTAGCATTTTAACTGTGTGCTTTGTCAAACAGCCATACCAATAGCAAATAAAATATGCCAAGTGCCCACAAATACATTAACCCAGGGCCTAGGACCAGAATCATGTCTTAAAGGCTTTCTGGAACCCCAGGAGAGTGAGTGCCATCCATATCTCTGTGGGGATGATGTTCCAGAAAAGGGAGGCCATCACACACACAGAAGGCAAGTTTCCTCAGTCTTGCAAGATGTTATTGTTGCTCATCTTGTCATTTCTTTACTGTATAAGCTTCTCTTGAAACCTACAGAGAGGAATGTAATAAGTTTCCATAGGAACAAGAATCCAGCGATATTTGGAGTTCCTGCTTACACAGATATCTCTGTACATACAGCTGGCTGCATAGATACCAAAGGGAAGGGTTATGTGACATGTACAAAACAGGGTAAGGTTATTCATTGCAAGGCCTTGCATACTGGACCAGGTCAACTTTGCCTGGTCTGCTTGGGTGGGAATTATGCAATGTTTTTTGAAGCTCTCTATATGATCATAATAGTTGGTGTCTTGGATGACTATAGCTGGAGGGCACCAGATTTTAGAAAATAAGTCTAAGTAGCTTCAATTTTATTTAAAACTTTTACTTTCAGATTCAAGTGATTCTATCTCCTTAACTGTGGCTGGATTTTGCCATGTAAGATGTAAGATGCACAACAGTCTGATTGATCTGTTTACCTAATTGTCTAATCAATATGTGTGCATGCAGTGTTTTTTATGGGCTGGTCATTGACTGCAATAAATTTTTTTTTCCTTTTGTCTTTGGATAGAAATATCCATCAGGTGGGTGTAAAAACATTTTCTGGTTTCTTTTCACTTCTACATTAGTCTGGAAGTCGACCTATGTTTACAAGATTTATTTTTTTATTCCATTAATCTAATCTCATGGTTGTCAATCTTCTTAGAACAATATTTTCTTGGAGTGCTGATTCCTAGAATAAAAACATAATTACTCAAATTATTGTGCCCATTTTTCTCTTGTCTTGATTTTTTTAGACTTTTATTGTCTGGACAAAGGCAGTCATTAAAATTAACTATGATTCATTATACAAGTTCTACTCTTCCTCACCTATCAGTATTTACTTTTGGCATACGATCATCAATATGCATGGTTGATAAGAAAAATAGAATTGGAACATCATAACCAAGTGGATGAGGTTAAACATCCTAAGCTGTAGTTGTGTGTAAAATGGGAAGCGGGAGCATCGTCTTTTGTTTACAAAAAATAAAGGCAGGATAAATATTAACAAATTAATAATTACAGATACTGAGCTGACCAATTTATGAAATTAAACAAGAAATCCATTTTAAAAAAAGTAGATTTGACTTAGCCCCTCCTCTGTTTTTTGTTTGTATGTTTGATTGGTTGGTTTTGTTTGGTTTTGGCATTAGACAAATCTTGCAGCATTGCTCTAGAACAGCCTCCTTCAATATTATGGCAACCAGCTATGTTGGAATTTTCGTTCTTAGCTAGCATGACCTAGAAACTCCTTTAAACAAAAATATACTCTGAAAACTCATGTAACATTATGCTGTCTGATGTGTTTTTTGTGACATGAGTATGCTCACCAACACTTCCCTGAACACCTAACAACATCTGTTCCATCTGATTTGAAGAGAGAGATGGAGAGAGAGAGAGATTGGTATATTCAAAAAGGAATTAAATGGGAAGCTGGCATGCTGCAAAGCAAAACATCCTTTAAAGCATTAGTTACGCTTTCCAGAATTTCTTTCGCTGACAAGATGGTCCCTAGATATTCTTAAAAATAACAGCAATGGGTAGCTTCTTTAGTCTATTGCTTTAGTAAGGAACATATCTACCCGTCCAGAAAAAGGACAAAGAAAAGCAGGTGCTTAGTTGGGAATCTCAGAGGATAGAGGCTCCGAGGAGATGTGAGAGATCCATCTCACTGGGTTGCCTTCTGGATAATGAATATTTTTGACAAGAATGTTGTGATAAATCTCATAATTCATACTCCAAATTTCTCTGTTTCAGCCAAGTGAGCCTCTCAAACTTACCTGCTGTCCCTGTTCTTCATCCCTTAAGGCAATTTCATTTGCATTCATGAGCAAAGCACTACATCAAAGAGGGAGATGCCAAAACATCACTTCTGCTGTTAACAAAGACAGATGTTGAGTGGAAATCAGGTTCTTCATTTATACCCAGTAGCAGGCCTACTATTTTCCTTGGTCAGTTGGCAGCTTGGAGATTTCCTTAGTTACTGCATTTCTCTGTTTAGTGGCATCAGCTTACCAAGTCTTTTCAAGAAATTTGCAGACTTTGGTTTCTGCAGAGATTTTGTTTATAATTGTGGACTGCACTTTCTTTTTCTTTCGATGCAAGCTGCAGGAATGCTGATGAAGTGCAAATTATGGATATAATTCATTTTTAGTAAGCTTTATGTATTTTTGGCATCCTTAAAGATGTTCTATTTTTCATGCTAAATTTTATTGTAATAATAATAATGACAGTGAAACCACCAATAGGGTTTTTCTACAGTAATTAAGAGGATGTAAGAATATCCAAATCTGTTAAACCCTTCCTGACAAGAGTTGGAAAATAGATTTGCATGTTCCATATAGGCTGTGGAATATAAATAAGGATAAGAATATAAACAATTTTAGAGAGCTGCAATTGTAACTCATATTAAATTAACATAAATTGAAAGTTTCCCTCCTGCCATTTCTAAGATATTCCCTTTTATCACTATAGAAATATCTAATTAGTGGTAGCAGCCTAGCTATAGGGGGATGTTACCTGGTAGCCTACATGGATAACTTCCAGAAGATGAAATATTGATTTTGAAAAAGCTTGGACAACAACATATTGTTAAAATTGTGGGATTTGTGAGCATACTGTACAGCAATATTTTAACATATGTGACCTAATATTACTGTCTTGCAAGATTCTGCTTACATAAACTTTGAATAAAGATAAAGTTCATTCATTTGGGTATGTTTATCTGAACTATCTCACAAGGTTGATAATATTTGAGTAGACCTGCCACTATGAATTTTTGGCACATTTATATTCACATTGTTAACTCGCTACACTTTTGCTTGAGCACTCACTTTCTCTTTTTGAATCTTTTTTGTTTTGGACACTAAACATTAGAACTATAACACTTTGTTTTATTTTATCTGTATCCTATCTTTATTATTTTTATAAACAACTCAAGGTGGTGAACATATTTAACACACTTTGTTCCTCCTATTTTCCCCACAACAACAACCCTGTTGTTCCTCACAACCCTGTGAGGTGAGTTAGACTGAAAGATGGCCTAAGGTCATCCATCTGGCGTACATGGTAAGGTGGGACTAGAACTCACAACCTTCCAGATCCTAGCCTTTTGCCTTAACCACTACACCAAACTGGCCGTCTATCAAATAGTTTTAATAGTGTTGCATTATTTATTCCTGTATGTTTAAATAAACTTGGGGGGAGATGGGCAATTTAGAAATGTGACAAATAAATAATTCATGGTGTTTGTGGGGATGGTTCTTTTTGTTTCTTTTGTTTCTCCATGTTATCTTTTCTGATCACAACTTTGTTGGCACAAAAGGACATGTGCTCAAAATTTCACGCAAGCATCAAAACAAATCGAACTGTTGGTTTTGTAAGGCACGGAAACCAAGCACATTCAGCTCTGTGTCTTGCGCTTGTTTACAAACCACCTTCTAAGGGCCCTTTTTATTTGCTCTTCCATCCTGCTGAGGGCTGGGCAGAGCTCACTGAAGCTGGAGATCAGGATATTTCACCAACCAAGGCTGCATCAAAGTTCCTAGAATGTCCTTCTAAGGAACTTCACAGTGAATGACACATCTATCCATATACTTGGGATGCTTTAGAGCAGCGTTTCTTGACCTCAGCATCTTTAAGATGTGTGGACCAACTCTCAGAATTCCTCAGCCAAAATGGAATGTAAATCAAAGTGATTTGCATCTGTTCAGCTCCTAAGATTATCTGTGAAATGTCAGTTAAATCCCAATATGCCATAAGAAGCCAATGATACAAAAGACCCATAGGTCTAAATAAAATTTTTATATAAATTTTATATAAAAACAGAAATCGCTGAACATTTTTTTAAAAAAAATGAAGTCGATTTTTAATCTGTAGCAATTAAAAAGAAGGTGTAGATCTTTTTTCCCCAAGGAACTAAACTTAAATACTTTCCAGTATTTTTGCCTGTTGGAAATTATGGAAACTTGAAACAAATCTCTTATTGCTTTGGTTTTTCACTCTGTAGCCACAAGAGTAAGGTTGACTACTACTTTGCCAAAAAGTAAAGGGTCAGGGAAAGAGCTGTGTTGTCACTTTGAGTGGATTCAGTTGATGTACAGAACTTGTTACTCCTTCTTCTGTGACACAAAGATTTCTTGTAGACTATAGATTTTTGAATGACACCATAATTGAAAACCAACAGTTAAAAATATACTCGCCCAAAGCTACTTTCTGCTTTTTCCAACCTGAGTTCAACTCGGAGGCAAATTTCACTTCACTTTATTATATAACAGACAAACTTCCTCCTTACCTTGAACTTACTCTGTTAATTCCTCTCTTCCTTCTGCTCTCCATCACCCAAGATTTCAAGATCTTCCTAGGCACATGGCTCAGTTTTTCTTCCCACTCTTGTTCCAAGCCCACATTACTTAGCCTCAATAAATGCCTTTTCGATCTGGCAATGTTTTATTGCAAGTTCATTTACATTTTCTATTACAAATATACAAAAATGTCATGCTAAAATGAAACACAAGAAGCCCCCTTGCATGTGTGCCAAATAATATTTATTATAACTGATTAGGGTCTGTGTTTTATCACCAGGAGTCATTCTATGACTCATAAATATCAAAGTGAGAAGAAACAAAGATATTTCCAAGAGAAATCTGAGACTTTAAGTAAAAGGACTGAACAAATGCAGCAGATGCTCCCTTGTGAAATTCTACACTTTGTATGACTGTTTGTACCCTTATTTGATCCATAAATCACCTTTGCCTTATTTTCACCCTCCAGAAGAAGAGGCTGATTTGTTTAAATGATGCGCCCACATGCTCTCAGGTAGGTCTGCTATCAGCAGAGGGTCTTTCCAACAAGACCATTGATGATGCCTGTCTGTGTCCCCCTTATAAAACAATTCTGACCATCCAATCAGAGAGCCATTTAAATGCCTTGGATCATCCAGCATCAGTATTTGCTGCTTGCGCACCTTACCAGGAGCCTGACTTGAGGCACCCTGTCAACACCTCTCTCCTGAACTGGGAGTCAGTCTCCATCTCCATGAAGTCAAACACCCTTCAGCAGTGGTTGCATGGAAGGCCAGAAATGGATTGACTGGGTCAAAAGTATCAGCTGGAGGCTAAAGTTGGTGTGGCTATTTGGGATGGGGACAATCACTACCGTGCCACTTTCTACTGTGTGACAGAGTAATTTTTCTATAATCTGTAAGGCCAGCCCTTTTAATCAGAATAAAACTTTTATTTAAGGAAAAGTTTCGCTTATTCTAATGGATTCATGGGGGTTGGAAAGACGTATGGGAGGAAAACTGTGTTTCCTTGACACAATACCTCACCCTTCTCTCCCCATTTCTCTGGCAGCTGCAAGCAGCAGACATAATATTTCTTCATTCCCAACCAACTTATATTGATGCTAACTAATCACAGGAGCATTGAGGGCCAGCACATCTATTACATTTTTCAGGATATTGTTATCAGTGTCCTAGCAACCATTCTAACAGATGTAAAGCTTTGTTGTTTCAGAGACTTAAAAACTCACCGGGAAGTGTTCATGTAATCTGCTTAAACTGATGAAGGAAACTATTGTATTCTGCCATCCATAATACTTCAACCTTAACCTCATCTTACGTAGCGTAATGAGGAGTCTGCAAAGAGGCCTCTGCCATTGCATAAAGGCACAGGACGAGAATAGTCATCATTAAACAGGTAAGCCATTAGTCTCTCACACCAAATTCAGTTATGTATAGGTTATGGGCGCACTGCTGGTATGAGAATAAATTAGGTATAGTTAGCGACAAGCTCAGACATTCTCAGAAAACATCTCTCAGAGAATACTTTCTCGACTCGGCTCACTTCTTAGAAAAAGAAAGCCCCTGAGAAATGTTTCTAGATATTTTTGCACTAATAGTTTCCAGTTATGTGTATCAAAAAAGTGAAATTCACACAATTGAAGCCTTGTTCCTTTATATGTTGTGAATGCAGCAGGTATTCAAAAGGGTGGAGATCACACAGTCGCGGCTACCATGTTCACTTTTTTGATGAATCCTCATCTCCCCTCCTCCCAAAAGGTGCTCCAGCTACCCCTCAAGCTGCTGAAAATCTTGCATCAACAAAAATCCTCTTCCCTCCATTGCCAAGAAAAGGGGGCTGGGTTCCCCTCCCCTGGCCCGATTGCAAGCAGGCTGTGGGCAAAAGAAAGGGGTGATATTGGCAAACTCTTGTCAATGTCCACCTGCTCCTTTCTTCCAGGTATTGCAAGGGCAAGGCCAGTCAGCATGAAGACTTTGCAGCTCCCTTTTGCATTCTAAACTCATGCTTAGGGAGGAATGAGCCAGGAGTTCTCTCCAACGGAAAAAGTGAATCACAACCACTCCAAAGTGGAACACATTTAATGAAACAACACAGATTAGTTTTACCTTACACTGAAATAAATCAGCTCTGATCTCCAATGCATGACATCCACTCGGGTGGGCTACAGCAGCTTCATAGCATCACCCAGTCATTGTTGAAATAACATAAAGCCTGTCTGCATTGCTGTTATGCTGGCACTGTTAAAGTCACACGACACTACAAACTGCAATACAGAAATGATCGTTGTGAAACACTGAAGCTTGAAACTGCTTTCCAGCTGGCTCAGGATCCTTAGATTGATCTTCAGGGTGATCCAACAGGGTGGTCGCTATCCACTTATGGCCTATCCAGATGAGGCGGGGAAGAGCAAGAAAAGTTTGAAATCTGAGGTCAAGATTTTTTTTTCGTGCTATGTTTAAAAGGTCATTTTTCTGTGTTCAGAACGTAACACTGATTAGTAACATGGTGGAGGAATTGACAATGAAATCTTACTTTCAACTACCTGGAAAATAGAGGGTTTTAAACCTTTTCATCTTCAATAAATGCTTTGAAGACACATTCATCTAAAGAATTTCATTTTACAAACTGTTAAATTTTGATAATTGGGACACCCCAGGTATGCTATCTTTTCAAAATATGAGAGGTTATTTTCATGTACTTCAGTATATTTTATAATGAGATTTTTTTTTCCCCTTTTAATGGTCCTGTTTACAGAAATTCATGAAAATCATTTTTTTTTAAATGAGAGGAATTTAGAATTGTGGAGGCAAAAAATTGCAGTTCCCTAGATAGCATGATATTTCATTTCAATCAATAAAAAATATGTTGATGCTGAAACAATATTTTTTAAATAAATACTAGACTCTTCTAATGAATGAATTGAAATAGGAATTTGGTATTTTGAAGATGAGAAAGAAAGGGTGAGAGAATTATAGAACATCACATACTTTTATGATTGGACAGTAGTAGCTGGAGCACAATTAATAACTAAAGTAATTCTTCACTGTCAAAATCTGTGACACAATAAGTGGGGATGGAAAAAATCTATCAGGAAAACAGAAGAGAAGCCTACTTTAAACTAAAATAGCATTTTCACACCTTTAACTGTCATGGTAGTATGGTGTCACATTCAGTTACTGAGCTCAGGATAGAAAGATTCAAATCCCCTTGCAGCCATGAAGCTCAGTAGGAGACCTGGGACCACTCATGACACCTAGTGTGGCAAAAGGAGTTATATTGGACTGACATTAGAAAGACCAAGGTTCAAATCCATCCTCAGCCATGGAAACACATGGGGTAGTTTTGAGCCAATTTCTCCTTCACTGTTTTATTGTGCAGAAAATTAGGAGAGGGGGAGCATATTGTGCTCTGCTTTGAGATTCTGCATGTTAAGATATGATATATATAAAACAAATAAAAACTAAAATGTAATGTGTGATTCCATCAAGGAATGAGACACACTAATGGTTCAATCTTACATGTATTTTCCTCATATATGATGTTTTGTTTGACTTTGAGAAAAAGACAAAGCATTGGTATGTCCCTGAGATAATTCTGGAAGCCTTCTAAAACCAAAGATCAACAAAACTTTGGGAAAAATGCCTCTAAAGACAAGTTTTTCTTTCTGGTCTTGAAGCCCTGTAACTTCTGTGCCAACATCCATTACCAACATTTGAACAGCTGGACAAATTACACATGAAGCTGTTGTTGTTTTATCTATTTTTTTTTTACTTGATATGGGACTGCAACAATTTAACTCAGCCATTGAAATCAATTGCTGGAGAGGAGAACCAATTTGTCTCTAAGAAGGAGAACACTGGAAAGGGAGGATGCCCACAGAATCCTTGGGAAGCAAACAAAAAAGAAATTTTTGCAGAGATGGTTCAGCCTAAGAATGGACAGAAGAGGAATTTTATTTTGAATAAGGTAGGAGCAGAGAGAAATGGAAATGAAACCATGATGGAATAAGGAGAAAATTAGGGAGTTTGTCAAAGAAAACAGCCTAAAGTTTCATTGCTTTTCCCCTTTAATTTTAATTTGTGAAGCCCATTCCCTAATATTTTGGCTCCCAACAAAGCCACCTATGGCACCATGTTAACTAAACAGTAGACTGGAATTAGAAGGGAGGGTCCCATAGAGCTTACTTGGCTAGATCATCTCCCAAACAACCTGTGATGGGCATCCCGAGACCACTGAGGGCACAAGATAGAAGTGCTTACACATAATCTTACACATAACTTTAGACAGCCAAATTCTTTAAAGCACTCAGTGAGCTTCCATTTAGTCAATATTTAATAGCATGAACAAAACCAGCATTTATTAATTGTCTGATTGTGTGCCATCAGATCAGAGTCAGTTCTTAAAGAGCACACAGATAGATTTTCTCCAGGGTGATCTTTTCCCCAATCCAGTCCTTCAGGTTTCTAATGGGGCATCCATTGCTACTGTAATTGAGTTCATGCATCTTGATGTTGGGTCATCCTCTCTTTCTTCCCACCTTTCCCAGCATTATAAACTTTTCCAGGAAGCTAGGTTTTCACATAATATGTCCAGAGTAGGATAATTTGAGCCTGCTCATTTCTGCCTAAATTGGGAACTTTGGATTGATTTTCTTTACTATGCATTGCTTTTCTTGCCTATCCATTCTTCAGCAACACTAACATTCAAAACTGTCAATATGCTTGCTATTCTGCTCCTTCGGAGCCTAACATTTGGTTCCATAGAGCAATGTGTCTCAACTTAGTCACTTTAAGATGTGTGGACCAACTCCCAAAATTTCCAGGCTAGAACATCAAGGAGTACATCAGTAATATGGCACCCAAAGGTAAGGTGCTGAGAGAATGGCTGAAGCAGCAGCAGAAATGGGAAGCAGATCAAGCAGAGGAAGTGCAATAGAAAAACAAGACCATGGATGTGGTGTACTATTGTTAGCCGAAGTGGCAAACACTGGAAAATCCTACCAGTGGCTGTAAATGGCTGGTCTAAAAGACAGCACCGAGGCACTGATCATAGCAGCATAAGAACAGGCACTAAGCACCATATCCATAGAAGTGGGGCTGTACCATATTAGACAGGACCCAAGGTGCGGACTATGTGGAGGCCCCAGAGAAAGTCCAACACTTAGTGGCAGGGTGTAAGATGCAGGCAGGAACAGCATACGGTGAACAACACAATCAAGTGGCTGGCACTGTGTACAGGAACTTTTGCAGTGTATGGGCTAGACTCTCCCAAGTCCAGAAGGGAGATTCTACAAAAGGTTGTGGAGAATAAGAAGGCTAAGATCCTATGGATCCAGACAGACCGACAGGTGCCAGCAAATCAAGCAGACATTATGATAGTACACAAGGAGCAGAAGACAGCGGTGTTGATAGATGTAGTGCTGGCAAGTGACAGCAACATCAGGAAGAAGGAGTATGAGAAGCTGGAGAAATAGCAGGGTATTTTAGGAGCAACTCCTAGAGTCCCTCTCTACTTCCTAGATTTGACTTGATATGCAAGGTCAAGGCCAAAGTGGTCCCACATTGGATCACTTGGGACTGTGACTCCTAAGCTGGGAGACTAGCACCAACAGATCCCAGGAACAATGACCAAGCTCTCTATCCAGAAGAGTGCAGTGCTAGGAAGAACTAAGATACTGCACAGAACCCACAAACTCTCAGGCCTTTGGTACAGGAGCTGAGAGTGAGAAAGACACATACCACCCATAAGGGGTGAGAAGAGATATTTTTTAATATCAGCTTACTTCTACAAAATATCAGACTCCCCACCAGACTTTTTCGAATAAGTACTGAGATATGATGCAGGTGGGTGACTTAAAATTTTGAGAAACACTACGTATGATTAAACCTGTCATATTATGATCAATTAGTAGTGCAACATATGTCAATATTTTTATGTCATATGCAAAACGGTGAAATGCCAAACACATCAGCGAGTGATCGATACAAAAACACAGTTAAACTTTTAAAATAATCTGCTGAAAGCTCCTCTTAACTGGACAGAAAAACTCTCATCGCATACAAATAACATGTCTTAATGTAATACGGTGTTAAACACGCAGACGTGAAATGTTAGTGCATTTGTGGTGTTAAGGTATTGGAAAAATCAGGGTCGATCTCAGCAGCCTTCTCATCCAGGCAAGCTGTACAATGAACAGAATACCAATTTCAGGGCATTTCTCTCCCTTTAAATTCACTCATGATTTGAATGGGGTGGATCTTCTTCTTAGCCGAGCCTTTTCTGATGGCGGCATAGATTTCCTCTGGCTTCTCTCTCTTAATCAAAGGTTTCTTTTCGGGAGCCTTCATCCGCCACATCACCACGGGATGTCGTGGGCCAGCATGACTTTGAACCCTGATAATCTTTGTGGAAGCGATGTATGACATCTTCACTGTTTGCACCACAGCATTCATCAAGTTTTTGGCAGCCTGAATCAGTGAAGTCACACTGTCTAACTATAAACAGAAACACAAGTAATATAATCTCAGAATAAGGCTTCTTGTTTCCTTGCACAGAACATAATCTTATGTTCTTAAATAACACGCAATGCAGGATAAAAGAAACAAATAGGGGAAGTTACTTTAATGAAGTAATTAATGTGACAGTCGTGTTCACAGGTAAACCTAAACACAATAAAGCAACAAAGAGCCACAAAATCAAGTCACCAAATTTTCGTAAAAATATGAATTACACTTTTGTTCGGAAATAAAGTTGCACATTTTGCAATCCCAGAGCTTTACAATTCCAAAAACCTGCAATTTTGGCAAGACTAGATCCCAACAAAACAGTATTGCTCAGTAAGTGGCCATCACATAGCCGCCGAGAGTCCTTGGATTTCGGCGGCACATAAATTTAATAACTTATCCAAAGAAGACAGAAAAGATGAAACCGTTGGAGATAGAAATAATCTGGAATCCTGCTCTCTTGTTTTATCTGAATGCCTGAGAAAATATTTAAGCGTATTACTTTCAGTTTCTGCTGTGGGAGAAGTACAATCATCCAGAATGCATCGGGAATGCTGATATCGACCAATTCAATTCATGATCTGGAAACAATTCTGCCTGAAGACAGAGAACATGGCAACGCAGTGACTTATTCTAGGGAGCTCTTGACTTACAGCCATTAATTTAATGACCATTCAAAGTTACAACAGCACTGAAAGATGATTTATGAATCATCCTCTCACTTATGGCCGAGGCAGCATCCTCATGGTCATGTGATCAAAATCTGGCCTTGGCAACCAACATGCATTTATGATGGTTGCAGTGTTCTGGAGTCACGTGATCACCATTTGCAACATTCCCAGCCGGCTTCCAACACGCGAAGTCAATGGGGGAAGCCAGATTTGCTTAACAATCGTGGTAAAAAAAGTTGTAGAATTACAACCACCACCTTGCTTAGTCAAGGAAATTCTGGTCCCAATTGTGGTTGTGAGTCAAGGTCTACCTGTGCACATGATGAAATGACCTGCAGTCCATGAAAACTCATGCCACGATACATTTTTTAAGATTCTGTAAAGGTCTTTATTGCAGTTGCTGGATTGTGTGCCTTGTTTTCCAGACTAACCCAAGATATATCAAATATTTAAGCAATCATTCCAGTTAGCAGTATGTTTATGTCTGCCGGTATAATCAGTACAACTGCTGCTTTCCTGATTTGATTATTTATTTGCAGCCTAGGTTGCTCTTCAGACCTAAATTCTACTAGGATTTTGAGCCTTTGGCAAACTGCCAAACTTTTGCTTAAATATACTCAAAATAACATGCAATTTTTTTTTGAATGAGGGCCTTGATTGCTTATTAGTGATGGTGAGATTATCCTTTGATTGTTCAATGTCAAATAGGATGCTTGAGTAGATGGGCTTTTGATCTGATCCCTTAAATTCTTCTCATGTACTTGTGCATAGTACTTTTTATTACACGCAGGAGACAGGGACTTCTGGAGCTGTTCTTAGTAAACAAGGTATCAGTGCAAAAAGAATCGTATGATTTGTAACACGGATTGCATAGTGTTGAACTATTATCATATTTCATTTTGCGTATAGCCCTCTAGGTGAATGTTAAATTCCTTAGCATTGCTTTCCTTGTCTTATGGATTCTATCTACAGCTTAAACTTCCCGTGTTGTTATTCTACATTGGAAAATTGGAAATAAGATAAATATACTGAAATGCATATTGGTGACTTGAATGAATAATTTTCAAGCTGCCAAGAGTCTCCGTGCTCATATTTAATTACAAGGCTGACAATTTCAATTTAGAAGTGCATTACCAAATTCTTTTAAACAATGCCATATATTTGGATTTATATTTTTCCCAACTCTCACACATAAGCATGTACGCATACACACATTGAAAATAAATCTGATTATTCTGTTCATCTTTTGAAGTTAGATGGAAAAAAAGTGATACAATGTGCAGCTTCTTGGCAAAATTTGTCCTCTCAACTATGTTCAGTCATAATATTTTTATGGGTCTTTAGACTCCAGATTTGAAAGAATCCTCATTTGTTTATGCCTAGAAATGCATATTTCAGCCATCCAGAAGACTTGCCAATCCTTGGTTGTCTTTCTGGTTTGGAACTATATTGGACAGGACCATTGGAGGACAGTAACAGAACCATGTCCCTCATACATGGTAGTCCTTGACTTATGACCATTTGCTTAGCAACCATTCAAAGTTACAGCATGCCCCCCTCCCTCAAGTGGTACTTAAGACCCAGTCCTGAAGTTCTAGTTGCTGGCTCCTCCCATGGTTATGTGACATTTGCCATTTATGTCCACTATCACGTGACTGCAATTTACAACATGCTTATTAAAAACCAGCATCTACTTCTGGTTTTTGGCAAAAAATGCCCCAAAGCAAACAATGGGTTCATTTTACAACTGCTGTATTTACTTTACAATCATTGCAAAAACGGTTGCAAAATTGGGTTGCTCACATGAGTAATCCACTTTTGGACCAACATGATTGACAACTATAATGGACAGGCTCCATCACGGTCATAAGTCAATGACTACTTGTAGTAAGGCAAATTTTCATTGCATTATTTTTACATTCTTGTTACGAAAAAAGAAAGAAAATGCAAATCCCCAAAATATTATTCAGTAAAAAATATTTTGGCCTAATCTATTAAAAAAACATTAAATCTTGACCGCATGAATAACATTAATCAGTGTTTCCACTGTGTTTCTTGAGTGCCAATGTATAAAAGGAAATTATTACCTATCTCTAGTGATCACGGTAAATAAAGGATAAATCTTATATTTACAGAATTGAGTAGTTTCCTGTTTTGCTAACCCCAGACCATAACACAGTCATATTTTTTCACAAAGATATTCCAAAATGTCAATATGTAATTTAAGCACATCACAATCTTTAAGCCACAGTGGTTTTCATTGTGTTTCTAAATCTTAGCATTATTACTTTGTTAGCCTATTATGTGAGAACTTTTTTTCTGGTCCTATATCCTATATCCTGCCTTGTGAGAAATATACATATTTATGCTGCCTTTTTTCTTCCATGTGGAATTAAGAAAGTCTTCTGGATAGGAAATGAAAGGTATTCTGATTACATCAAATAATAAAAATCAATTTGCCTTTATGAGAAAATTTTGCTACTTTTTTTTGCAATTTTGCTATTAATCATCACCTGGATTAATGAAAATATACATAGACATTTACTTTTGAAATAATTTTATGAAAGCAATCCAGAATGGGATGTTAATTTTAAAAAGCTTGTAGCTTTTTAACAGGGTAGCTGTTTTGCTTATCTATACAGATAGTCCTTGTTTACTGACTGCAATTGAGACCAGCAACTCACTCATTAAGCAAAGCAGTCAATAAGTGAATTGTTGGTGGTGCTTACCATCTTACTTCAGCTTTCCTTTGCTTTACTGACCTGTGAAGGTCATGAATGTGAGGATTGGTTCCAAAGTTACTATTTCATTGCAGTTGTAATTACCATTAAATAAAGTGGTCGTTAAATGAGTAGTGTAGTGCACTTGTAATATCATAAAATCTCTTTTACACATTCTCTGAAGAGTGGGAAAGACATGGATAAGAATCTTTTCTTGAATGAAAGTGATCTTAGGATTCTAGGAAAGATACAAGGTATTTTTAAAACTTTCCCCCACTGATTAACAGATCTAGTATATAACCAAATCCTCAATCAGCTAATAGCATTCTTTATCACCCTTTGGCTCCATGAATGACTACAGTATCTCCTAGACATGCCTTGGGTATTTTTTCCCCCTTTGATTCTAAGGGACAAAAGGACGAAGCACCAAAGGACAAACAACCTTCTCATCCAGTGCTGGACAGAATTCTGTGGCCTGGTCTGTGGCAAGGAAGTTCATTCTTAGAATTGAAACTAGAAACTCTCATTCCAAAACCTTTAGATTCTGCTGCCGTCATCAGCTTTTACTTCTAGTTATTACTGAAAATACTCTTTAAAACCTTTGTGCAATAGTAACCTGATATAAGTGGAGATGGAAGAAAGATGAACATTATTCAGTCCCCTTCCACCTCCCTAATTCCCGCATCCAACATATAAATATTATTTATTTTCATGAAAAAAATTGTTGTGATAGCTTCGGTAATCCTCATCAGTGTAGATCAACCTAGTTACTATTTTAAGTTCCCTTTCATTACACATTATTGTCCTGTATTTATGACTGTTTAAATATTATTATACTAAACTTAGTTTAATATCCATCTTTCCTTTTCACTTGGAAGTATTTTATTTAGAATATATTGTATCTTTTCTCAATAAAAATAAATGCGTGGCTTGTAAAACATTTATCATAGCTCCAATAGAATAAAGAATATAAATAGTACAACAGTGCAAAATCATAAAATCAGCAATTTGGGCAAAATCATAAAACCAACAATTTAAATAATAAAAGGATGGACAGACAATAAGACAACTGATAAAATCAGGCAAAAGCCAATACATTAAATATATTTTCAATTCCTAGGAAAAATACTCTATTTTGCTTAGTCTACAAGTTGAGCATCACTAAAGAAAATACCTAATTGTACCACAGCTGGATGAATTTTGTTTAGAAACTACACTAGACATGTATTGTCATCTTGTATTTTTCCACTTAAAAAAAACACCTGAAAACAAAACTAGATACTCAGTCAAGCTTTCCATTGAAATTAGCATGACATCTGGAACCCACCTCTGATTTTAATTCATCCTCTAGGCATTTCATAGTTCAGTGGACCTGCTCCATTGCACTTCATGCTCTGCTGTGAAACCCTGATATTCACAGCGATCTTCACTTAGATATTTTGTTTCCTTGTTTCGGCATTTTTCTATGGTTTCCACAAGGCCTCCCACCCGCATAAGCACGGAAAACTGATGAAATAAAAATCCTCTTACATCAGATAAAATATTTGAAAGCCTGGATATTTATCTTTCAGGAATATTTCTTTAGATGACGTCAACATCCATCAGAAAAAAGTGCATGCCTCTTGCATCTGTTAGAAGGGCATGCGTGTATAAGCTATGGCTTTTCTGCTCCCACTATCAAAGACAAGAAATTATCTCATGCATTCAAAAAGAGTAAAAACCTAGATTTATACAAGTTTGGCACTTCAGGGCCAAAAGTAGGTTTATTTAATACCTTCTAATATTGAAACATCATCATACATTTGTGGAGTTAAATGGCTAGAATCTATGTGGTTGGTGCTCCAGGGCAATCCCTATTTATGGAAGCTTATATTCTAAAACTTACACAATGGAATCAAAAGAAAGCTGGAAAGGATCTCACTGCTTCAGTTAGACAATGTTTAGGTGGATATAGCTTCCAAGAGAAGACTCTTAATCTGAACATTCAGAAGTCACTGTTACCTTTTCTTTCCTTCTTTGAGAGAGTTTTTTTTTCCTGGCATGAAACACAACCAGACAGACTGAGCAGAATTTTAAAAGGAAAATAGCATCGCTTAGATCCAGCGTCTCCTGACAGGTGTGTGAACGAGGAAGGACAATTGCCTAATAAAAGCTTGGACTGAAATTGCTCTGGGGTTAATTTCATATAATTTGGGTCAGATCCTTATTGTAATAGAATTAACTTGAGAGGATAACAATAGGAAAATTCTATTATCTGGTTCTATAATTTTGCCTGCATTCTCATCATTTCCATTTGACTGTAGAAAGAAGTCTTGCATCTGTAAAAAGAATGGAGACCACTAAGAAATTTCAGAGCTATAGACTAGACTGAAAAGTTTTTTTTTTAAAGAATCCTGTGAGAAGGCTGTGGCAGCATTTGCATTTCCATACTGTTGCAGAAAAACCCTATATATGGACATGTCTTCCAAAAGCTGAGATCAACTCAAGGAAGAACCAACTGTCATCATGTGACTCATGGGGGGCAACCTAACCAACATCCCTTTTGTTTTAGCATCAAATTTTGAAGCTACAGAATGTATTGTGCACTTCTTTATATTTAGAAACCCTGTGATAGTCCACTTTGTGGAACAGTGAAACATATAACATATACACTGAAATATGCTGGTAGTCAAGGGCATCAGAACATTTCAATCTTCAAGAAGCTTATAGATATCCAAATTGCCATCTTTGAAAACAAGATATACATTAACCAATTGAGTGGGAGATTGCTGAACTCATGTACATCGAAAGGTCTCAACAAACACATGGATTTTTAAAATATTCCACTCATGAGGTATTTTTAAGCTGTGCCACATGCAATCTACATCCTCATAACCATCTCGCTTTTGTTTTCCCTTCCTTCCCACCCATTTCGCCTCAATTTAAATCATACATCAGTTCAGCCATTCCACTGCCTCTTTAGATTATGTCTTTTAATAAAAATGGTTAGTTGGAAAAGGTGCTAGCAGACCGTGCCTGACTTTCAGTTCCAAAACTACATATGCAATATGGCAAAGGAAATTATTTTCATAAAATTATCAGATTGGTGCCATCTACGTATTGTTATATTCCAATATTGTCAGTTTTATAAATGTTGCAATGGCATTGATTTTGATGGTTTTATCCCTCCCGTGTTAGAGAGGAAATATGTGGCCTAGTTAACTCAAGATTCCAAAAAAATTGAAGTCCAGAATCTCAGTCTAAAAGTCATAGCATAGTTCTCCTGAATTGTTCGGTATACCTGAGGAAAGAGAATTTGTGTTTATGTAGATGAGAATCTGTGTCTAAAACTGAACCAATATGGTAGAGAGAGGTGCTACCCATAAGTAAACAAAAGTTCAGTTTTGTTTTCTCCCATGCATGTTTTAAAAAATAAAGTTTTTTCCCACCTTATGAAGCAAACTGTCAGTTTTGCTAAATAGATAACATTCCTAGGTGTGAATGATGAACACATTGAACAAAAGTGACCTTTGTAGAAGAAATTATGTTTGATTCGTAAGTTGGTGGACGTAGCTGATACTAATTGCTGAGAAACAACAAAACATGGATCTGATGATATCTGGATGAGAGACCACCAAATATTCCAAGAGCTGCAGGCTACATATAAAATTAAAAACCCATCATGGAAGAAGGCAGAGGCAAACCACTTCCATCTTGTTAAGAAGAAAAGTTATCATGGAAGAGTTCACGTGGTCACCAAGAGTCAAGCTTGCCTTGAAAAGTATTTAAATTTACCTTATCATAATGCCAATATATTTTCTCCCTCCCACCTACCCATTTTTCTCCTTTCCTCTTTTAGCTAATTTCTTTTCTATGTAATATACAAAACTTGGAATTACTTTCACTGCCAAATATTATATTGTCTGCAAATACATTCTGTAGAAATTGGACTCCTTGGAGAAATGGAAAAAGGAGGAAATGCCAACAGAGGAAAAAAGACCGGTTAAATCTGCAACTCCCCTTCTTAGCTTCAAACTTACTTCCTGTATCTGTATCTTCAAACTTACAATAAATTATTATTATCACAAGTTTCCTCTTTTCAGGAGTTCAAGAGATATAGTAAAAAGTATCAAGATCAACAACTGTGCAGTCAAAGCTCAGCTTTATTTATTTTTATTGTGGTTATAATTTTGATTTTTTTTCCCGAAGAACATCCTTTCATGTCTCCCAAATATTTGATATCCATATATCAAATATATTTGATATATTTGATATATGGAGGATATATTTGATATCCTCCCAAATATTTGATATAATTTTTAATTTTTGAATTTAAACCATCTATCCATCTAGTTAGGGCTTGAAACATGAAGAGTACAAAATAGAAAATCAAACCAGTCAGTGGTGGGTTTTCCTTCCTGTCTGTGTATGTTTCACTCTCAGATCTGTTCCTACAGCAGCAGAATATCTGGCGCTGAAAGGAAAATGTAGGGGAAAAGGAGAGGCAAATCATTTAAGCAAATTCATTGAACTGGATCTGGCAAATTTAAGCATCGTTAAAACTAGCCAGAAACTATGTGTACATAACATGACAGCTATGTCCTCAACCCATGTTTTAAAGGAGGCATACTAATGTAGCAGTGGAGTAGAGAAAACTTCTGCGGCTGGAGATGAGATGAAGGCATATCATGTCATTGTCATGAAAATCTGTCATCTATCATTGGTATTGTTCACATCACTGTTAAAGACTTGTGAAGATAACTTCTTTGTCATCTGTCAGCAGCTAGTATAATAATCCTTTGCCTTTTGTTTGTAATTATCTAAAACCTTGTTAGCCTTACCCCTTAATTTCAGTTCATTCTAAGCTTTTACTTCCTCTACGCTTCCAGGCGATGGAATAGATAAGAACTGCTAGGAGCTAGCATTTGCTGCAAATACATGTCAGGATTTTTTCAGACAGAAAGATAAAGCTGTTTTGTAGATGACAAGTGCAAATTTCTGTCTACAGTAGTCATCTTCACTTTGGCTTCTTAAGCCACCACCAATAAAAAGGCTTACATGTCTACTTGTTCTCTTCTCAAGTTCTAATCTTAGCAAAGTTCAACCTCTTAGAAGAAAAACTGATCCTATCATAAATTTCCACACCAAATTTACCTGGTAAAGCTTTGTTAGGTTCCTCCTATTAGAGTCACCTGATCCCTTTTTGGAAAGAGGGATTTGGGAGATCTTCTACAGGGCTGTGAGGAGGAATTTGCTGAACACCTGGCAGATGAAGTCGCTCGAATTCAGTCCCAGCTGGAAGCCATGCATGACGTAAGTC
>JANHZU010000965.1:227473-237577 GCA_032468055.1 Acrochordus granulatus
CTGGAATATCATCACCTCCACTAGCTTTGTTGTTCGCAATGTTTCCTAAGGCCCACTTGACTTCACACTCCAGAATGCCTGGCTCTAGGTCAGTGACCGCACCATCATGGTTATTGGGGACATTTAGATGTTTCTTGAAGAGCTCTTCTGTGTATTCTTGCCATCTCTTCTTAATCTTTTCTGCTTCCATTAGGTGCCTACAATTTTTGTCCTTTATCATTCCCATCGTTGCACAAAAAAGAACCATACCATTCCTTACACCTACCTAGGGCTCTTTTGGATAGATACAAGTTCTGAGTTTGGCACAAAATATTGGTCCATGCTTTACTACTAAAAATGCAAAATTTGTCATTTTAGGTAGTGACTTATAAATGGAGCACTAAGTTTATTTTGCTGTTTATTTTACCATTTCAGACATGGGAGGTCAGAATAAGAAATATTATGAGTTGTTGTTTATAGATAAATAAAAACAACTACATCTGCATCGACATCAATGCTGCAAAATTTGTTTCCCAAAAAATGGATTAGGTGTGACAAGTACTTTCTTTGATCTTCAGAGAATTGTCTGAGGTATCCCAAAAGACTTTCACAGTCTAAGTCAGTGTTTATCAACCCTGGTTGATTGCAGATGTATCGACTTCAACTATCAGAATTTCACATACATTCTCAGGTTGCCAAGGTTGAGAAACTGTTCTTAGCCATGATAACACAAACTAGTTTAGATATATATTTTATTGTTAGGTACCCTGTATTATCAGAAGCAAAACAGCTAGTCCTACTAGATATTGGTAGGACTGATTAGAACTGAAATCCAAAAATCTGGAGGGCATTAGGGTGCCTGCTCCAAAATACTAATACCTACCTCTTTTTCTAAATGTGAATATTTAGTTTATCATGTAGTTCACTACATAGCCAAAAGGAATGTAGCTGTGTACTTATTAGCAATACAAGGTTTGCATAAGTACAAAAATGTTTTATAAGACATAGCAGCATAATAATGATAGTTGCAGGGAAAAATGGAAATTCGGGAGCAGTGACATAATTGAATGAAGTGTCCCAGAAAAAAGCAGATCTGAACAGTGATATTATACACACTAGCTTCTTGTTACAAGATCCACTTATTAGCATTATAATTGAAAGAAGGCAAAATCAGAAAATAGGAACCTAAGTTTTACTGTATATTATCCAGAACAGCATTGCAAAACCTCCTGTTTCCATAATTAACCATATACTTCTTCAATTTGTGCCAGAATCATAGAAATATAACTTCAATATTTTTAAAGACAATACAAAAATGAATAGTAAACATATGACACTTTACAATTATACTAAAACTCTAGCATAAGTCTATATTGCCACAATAGCCTATCATTGTATTTCAGAGACCCATCACCCTGTCTTATCAGAGCCCAAGTTGTGCTTGAAAGATAAGAATATCATGAAATCCCTTCAGGAGAGTTTGTACTTACTGCTGACATGATGAGCTCCCCACCTAAATTCTGGATTTCAGCTTTGACTTGACTGCAGATTTTGAGTTGATGGGAGTACAGCTTGATTTGTTCCAGATAAGCAAGTAAGTCTTGTTTACATGACCAGTCTGGACACTAAAAAAGAAAAGCAAAAACACATAGTAGTTTCATTTGGGTATCTACTTTTAACATCAGTGATCCAACAGAAAAGTGAGCTAAGGGGAGCATAAATCCAATGATTCCCCCCATTTTCCTTTCTTATTTTTTATTTTTAAAACAGATATCCATGTATCTTAAATCAAATTCGTAAGAAACTCTTATAAAGTTCAGAAATGACTTGCTACGTGCCTTGGAGGGAAAGGTCAGGGAAACGGAAATGGAATATTAATGTCCATATTAGAGGAACTCACTGTGCTGTCCTTTGGGCCTCGGCCATTTCACAATCCTGTTTATGCCTGCTGTCCTTCTTCCAAATCCTCCCATTCTCTTATGCTCCTTTTCAAAATGTATGTAACAAAGCATTGCTTGAACTCTGATGCTGATGAGCACCATAAATTCACAGTTGTTCTTTTGTACTACTGCCAGTTTACTTACGTGATAACATTATGCTGTTTTTGCAAGAGCTACATAATAATGAACTCCATGTTGTTTTATGTTTCTAATCCCAATGTGGTGGTGGTGGTGTTGTTTCAACTTTTTTTTTTTTGGTGTCTGGCACGTGAAATACAAATGTCCCCTTCAGGAATAAAATATTATGGAGCTGAATCATCACCCAAACTTGTCACTTTGCAAAACATTATGACTAGTATCTTCAGTATGTGCTCTATTTCAATGAGTAAAAGAGTTTCTGTGACCTGAATATAAAAAAGATAGCATTTTCATATGTAGCTGCTTCCACTACTCAATCCCTCCATGACGTTCAAAACTAACCCTCCATTATCTTTAGTTGTGCTGAAGTCACATAGAAAACATAGATCACCATGAGGCAGTCAGCACTTCCTCCAACTGACCAGTGAGGGAGTGTAAAATTAAAGAAATAAGCAACTTATTGGAGAAAAATATCAAGGGCACATTTCCTTCATTCCTTGCTAAAAGTGAAATCTCTCTGTGAGGTTCCAGGGCAAAATGTGACAATACTGGAGCTGGTAGAGAGGAAAGAGATCCCATAAAACTCTGCAGTGCTGGGAGGAAACATCAGCTTTGATTTCCTTTTTTTTTAAACTATAATGGAGCCAGAAGATAACATAATCTCAGCTTTTCAAATCAGCAATTGCATGATTATTCAGACCTGGAGCTGGTTCAGAATCAGGGACAAACTCTCTGAATGCAACTGTCATTGGAAAGGAGAAAAAAAAAAGGAGCACAAATTTAACCTTGTCAGTATGGGTTGTCCTCAACTTAGGACTACAATCAGGACCAGAATTTTTGCTGCTAATCAAGCCAGTTGTTTAGTGAGTCATGCCCAATTTTATGACCTTTTTGCCATGGTTGTTAAGGAAATCACTGCAGTTGTTAAGTGAATCATGTGGTTATTAAGTCAGCTGGGAAGGTCGATTGCAAATGGCAATCACATCACCCTGGGAAGCTGCAACTGCCATAAATACATGCCAGTCGCAAGCATGAAGCTGTTTTGAGAAAAATCATATCTGTCAATTACTTCTTTCATTTTCTCTTACTGGCAATTATGGAGAACTAGAAACTGTTTATGCCACAAAAACATTGTACATGTCTTTTCAGTAATACTCCATTGAACTAAGATGCTTGGTTCCCTTATTTGCATCATAGCAAACCTATCTTTCTTTCCATGATTTTTCAGAAAACAGACCTAAACTTAGCCGATCCCTTTTCTGTCTCTGTGTGTATGCCTTTGAGTGAGTGTTGACTGCTTGCAACTGACTGTATTACTCCTTGCAGTTTTCTTAGCCAAGTTTTTCAGAAGTGATTTGCCATTGCCTGCTTTGTGCCTAAGGCAAGACTAAAATTCACAGTCTCCCAGTTCTTAACCTGGTACCTCAACCACTGCACCAACTGGCATTCATAGCTGTCCCTAGATCACTACAAGCAACATATTCCCTGGAAAGGGTAAGATTCACCATCAGTGACATAATATTCAACACAGAAGTAATGGCAATAAAAGGAATTGGAAAAGAGATCTCAGTGCTGTTCTACAAGGAGCAACTCAGAGATTCCCTAAGAACTTCAGATGGATTATAACTGCACACTTCTGGTGACCAGAACTTGTATACCCTCCTGTCTGTCGTAACCTTCAATTAGCTGAAACAGCACATCATAAGGCAACATTTTTTGAATCACATTATCTTAAATCTTTCAGCTTAAAGAAAAGTATAGAAAATCTGGAACTTGTTACTCCCATGTAATTTAAATTTCAAGGATTTTCACACCAGTTGTACACCACTACAGTCAGCCATGGTCACTTGGTTGTGATTTTCAATGCTCCTTGCCAGTATCCCACAAGCAAAACCAATGGGAAGGAAGGAAGGAAGGCAGAAATCACATCTGGTCCCACTGTTATTTTGCCCTCTTATACTCATTCTGTTTATCTCTTTACGTAAGGAAACATTGACAAAGGAAGATCCAGTGGGTCATAAGTTGCCTAGCTGGAGCTAAGTGGGAAATGGTATTATTTTTTGACATTTTGCAAAACAATAAGAGAGGAAAATTTCAACATATTCATAATTCAAAATCTTAAGTATAAAATCAAATAATAATAAAATACCCTCTAACTATATACTGCATTAAATAAATCTTTCATCAGATTCATCTTAGCATTTTTCTAATGAAATACAATCACTTCCCTCACTGTACTGATTTCAGAATTTGCAACACTAAAAATCATGTTCATAGTCCTATACAGAGTAAAATATACAAAAAGCATTGGAAATAGAGATTGATTTGCAGCTCTGAGTTCTTAATTACCCTGATTATATTTATCACGACCATATTATTGTAATTTTTTTCTAAATCATCTTAACATATTTAAAATCTTTTCAGGGAAATTTATTGACAGGCATAAGATCAAATCCTAATAAAATAATACCTTAATTAGCACTTACTTTTTTGATTTCCACAGTATTGTAATATAAGCATACAATGGATTTTTATAACTTTGTGAGAGCAGGTTTTTTTCCTAACCGATTTCTTGTTAAGCGTTAAGGAAGATTGCTTGATGTTTCTTCAACAGGCACTAATGTTTGAAAGTTTTCCTCTTAGGTATAAAATTGAGTTGGGGGATTGGGGGAGAAGTGAGAAATCATTTCATGCAAAATATCTAGTGTGAGCTGGCAATTCTACATTGGGATGCAAGTAAATTATTGAACTGAATGGAATGTTCACCATAACTGACTGGATTTGCAAGCCATTGCAAGCTGTTCCTTATACAGAAGAAACTTTTACCTGGATCTCAACAAGTATAGAGTGAAAACCACTTTCCAGAGCTTTCAGTAGGTAAAGGCTGAAAAAATTAGCCTTCCTAGTCCTAAAACCAGGAAATGTGTCCTTGCGTACAGCTTCCTCTGGTAATAAAAAGGTGCAAGATGAAAAGAACAAAGGATGAAAATTATATTTAAAGTAAAATAAATAAAATTTATTTTAAATTTTAATTTAAAATTTATTTTAAATTGACTGCCCAGGTACAGTCAAACATGAGTGCTATAGGAAGATAGTTCTTAGTGCAATCAATCTTGTTTCCCTCCACAAGAAGAGAGACAGAAAAAGCAGCAGGAAAATATGAGACTATTATGAATATGAGACCAAACTGTATGGTTTCTCCCGTACCTTGGCAGTAGAATTCCATGCTTTGGATATGTAAATTGCATAATAAAATACAACTTTTTAGGGACAAAGGAAAGAAAGAAAGTTTATGTATAGTTTTCTTAACTACTGGAACATTTGCAGCTTGCCTTCTAATCAAGGTAATCATGAGCCTTTATTACCTTAAGAAAAGGACACAGAGTTTATTAGTGAAATTATTCTTGATTTTACTGGTTAATGTCTTTTGGCTGTAACAGAAGCAACAGTCGAAAGCGGGAGAAGTAAAACAGCAAAAGGCCCTGGTGTTTCCTCAAAGAAACAAGATCTTTTTACTTTCTGGGCAGTGAAAAACATCTAAAGAATATAAAATATGAAACCAGCATGTTTTAAATGATTTTGGGGAGGCTACGTGGTTCTGGCAAAAATTATGGTGGGGTTTCTGTGTTCACAGAGAAGTTGGAAGAAAATAAAACCCAAGGAGAAAGCAATTCTATGTTACTTAGAAATATAGCTCAAAGACATCAAACTGTACTTGTCAAAATTTCTATGGACATTATACATGGATGCATCTTCTTCCTGTGTACAGCTTCCTATGGACTTTTAATTGGATTTGCACAGCCAGAGTAGAGAAAAAAAATCAAGTAATCCCAACCTTATTGTCACAAGAGATGAGAATTATATTTAAAGTAAAAATAACAGCCCAAATACAATTAAGCATGGGTGCTGTAGGAGGACAGCTCCTGGTGTGATCAATTTTATTTCCCTCCACAAGAAGAATGAGAAGAAAAGCATCAGGAAAGCATAAGAGAATGCTGAATGTGAGACAAAACTGCATAGATTCTCCCTTACCTCACCAGTAGAAGTTTGTGTTTGAGACAGGGAAATTGCCTAATAAAAACCACTCATAGTACATCGTACAGGAATAAATGATTATTTATATATAGTTTTATTAACTTTAGTCCATTTGTATCTTGCCTTTCAATCTAGGTTTAATCCATGAGCCTTTATTAGTTTAAGGAAATAACAGCTTTATAGTAATATTATTTCATTAATTATTTCAACTGGAAAACAGTGGAAATATTAGAAGAAGCCAGATTGAAAAATGCAAGAGAATTCTTAGAGCACTTTAACCAAGCTCTGATCAACAGACTCATAGACTTACGCTACTGACTGACCTACCAAAAGGCATAACCAAAGACACAGCTTTGGTATATCAGTTCAGTATACCACATTCCCCCATCATAAAACAATCAACCAAGTCAATAACCACTGGAAAAGAGTACCACCCATCAGTCATCAATACCAGTAATCATACAGGAAGCAACTAGCACAAAGACAGAACCACAGTCTTATCAGTTGAATACATAACCTACCAACAACAAGGTATCAGTCACCTGCAAAGCAACATCTGTTCACAGAAACTCTTATCCAAGTATCTTCAAAGCAAACAAGGCAGAAGAATATATACTCCCCACACATGCAAAACTCTTGCATTGATGATGCCACCTAGAAAAGGAATGAATCATCCACAACCCTCAAACCAAACATGGAGAATTCTAACAATGCAATATGTCAATTCTGAGTCACACATTCAACTATCATGACAATAATAAATCTGCCTCACTGTATTGTCAAATTTTTTTAAACAGCAATGCAAAGCAGCGTTGCCTCTCTATATTTTTAAAATATATCCTGCTAAAGGAAATGTCTCATAAGATAGTGCTAATGTTAAATCACAATATATCCCTTCCAGGCAATAATCCATATTGCCTAATTCAATGGTTTCACAGTTTTCCATTTTGGTGGTCTGAGATGGCATGAAACCTAAATAAAAATCATTCACTTGAAACTGTTCTACTTTATGAACTGGAAAAGGTCAAAGATATGCAACACTGAATCTTCATTACAGACTGATTGCTTATTTCAGGCACACTTTCACATTAGAAACTACATGAGAGCAAAAAAAATGCTTTTTTTTTACTTGGTTTATGAGGGAGGTGTTGACTGGAAGGTGGTCTCAGGTTAACAGAGCTGTGCTTTGAAAGGTACTGTGAATGATAAACTATTCCACTGGAATGACATTATTAGCTTTGGAAAGAAGTTTAAACAATTTAGCTATCTCCCAATTTTGTCAACCAGAAAAAAACAATCTTTGAAAAAACATGTGTTTAAATTGCAGAATAATAAAGCACCTAGCCCATATTTCACTGGCAGGCATGCTCATTGTTATGGGAAGGTGTGCATATGGTGGGAAAGATAATCAGGAACAATGCCAAGCAGCCATTTCAAGGGAGGTCTCTGTACTCTTGGACTGCTAATTTGGCTGCTCTAAGTTTTTGGCCAGGCTACCAGTTCAATATAAGCAGCTGGATCAGGGTTGCAAATGTACCCACAAGTCTTCAGTGAAGAAGGCTCTAGGTCATTATGAAGAACATGCAGATAAAACTTCCTTCATGCATACAGTACTGTGCAAAATCTGAGGCCACCACTAGGGTTGTGGTTTTAGCAATGGCTATAATGACTATAGTTAATTATGTCTTAGCCTCTTTATTAGAATACAACCAGAAAATACAAGAAATTTGCATGCAGTGTTCAAAACTAGGAAAAAGCAGAAAAAACAGCTTCCATAGGCTAAAGTGGCAAGTCTTTAGTACAGACTATTTAATGCTGACTTTTGCCTGAAGAAGCCATTTTGTTCTGAAAACTGTGTTTGTTTAAATTTTGTGTATATATTTCCTGTATTTTCTCTTTGCATCTTAATACAGAGATCAAAAAATGATTATGGATAGTCATTAAAACAAAGTGGTGCTAAAACAAGGTGGGTGGAGGCCTAAGACTTTTACACAATACTTTTTATCTCACCAGAGGATAGCAATGGTTTGAATGTTATACACACTTTCTATTGCAAGAGAAACCGTTAAAACCCAAACTGTGAGTTTAATATATCCCATGAGTTAATCCATCTTTAATAAGAAGATACTCAAAATGGTATGTATTTATTTAATAATACTTATCACCTGTTCCAATCCAAATTGACTCAAATGGGATATATCTAAAGAAACATATAATTATTTCTTTGATAAAGCCAACAACAACAAAAACAGTATCAAAGGCACAATTCAATTAACACAAGGACTAATTCTTCACTGGGACAATACTGTTTTGATTTGTTTTCAGAAAACCTGTAATATAAGAACTATTCATACAACCAACCTATCTTCTCCTTTGTCATATTTCTTATGAATAGGTAGACCAGACTAAGAAACAGACAGTGTGTAGACCTAAAGCTACTTTTTGTCTAAAGGCACTTTCTTGGCTTGGGCACAGTGCTCATTTATCTGACTGTTGCTTTGGTAAAGCACGCTTTCACTTTAGCTAAATTCCAGGGTCAAAAACAATCTTGTAGTGTTAAAGCAGAGAAGTAAATTAGAAGGCAAAACTTGTGCCCCTACAAGTTGTGTCCCTACCGCATAAGCAAATAAACCAGTGCAAGTTTAATAAATATTTCATTTGGTCTTGTATAGGCTTAGCTTTTAGGTTTAGCAGAACATGATTATGAAAGGTCATTTAATTATTGCTACACTACAATAAATTATAGCACTTTTATCTTCTTCTGTTTTTATTTACTAACAAATCCTACAACTTGAAAAAAGTAAGGTGATAGCATTCCTGTGAAATAAGAGGTTTATTGTGAAGGGATTTAAAATTCAAGTTAGCAAGATACTTTTAGAATGACGACAAATAATTAAGAAATAGTGAATGTGCTTCTGGTTGAATAATGCATTCTGTGACAAAATGTCCACTGTAATAATTGCTTGACAAAGAAAATCGACACCTGACAAAGAATACCAAAAATACAATTTTTGTAACACACAACATGCTATGCTTTCCCTGTTAGCTTACCTGATTAGAAATGAGCCTTGCAAGCACATCCATCCTAGATCCTGACTCTGAGATCATTTTAGCTGCATTAATCACATCTGAAGTGTTCTTCAGTGGTCCTCTGCCCCTTTAATTAAAACAATATATATATATATAATGAATATTAATTATCTGGCACAATCTTAATAAATATGAGGACATAGCCCCTTTCAGTTCTTTGTCACATTTGAAAACAAAAGTTTCCCAACAGGTGAATCTGCAAGGGCTAATACCAACATCATCAAGATAATGGATGCAACCAGGCTTTCAAATTTTATCTATTTTATGCACAATGGCTCTGTTTCTCAAGGTGGCCTACATCCATAAAAATATTTAAACCAACATTTAAAACATAAACTAAAAACAGCAGCAAAGTAGGAGGGGTTCATGTTGTTTGAATGAACAGAAAAATTAAGGAAATTATTTTTAACTAAATTTATAGTCAGAGGACAATATAATATACCACTTATAGTACCTCAGCCAGAAGAAAAAGACCATAAAATAGGTATATAATATTGCTAATAAGAAAACAATAATCAATTGCTAAAAAATATTCTTGTGGCAAAAGTAATTGCAAGAAATTTGGCAACCCTTCAACAAAATTTGCTGAGCTGCAAGAAAAAATGGAGGGAGATAACCTCTCCATCCAGTCTTGCATAACTCTAAATCAGAAGAGGTATCAATAAATCAACACTTCTTGATATATAAAAACCTTACCATCTAAAAAGAGCATTGCAAAATCATGCAAATATTACGATATCCTTTTTTGAATGAGAATTTAAAATATTATTTTTAAACGAAGCAAATGCTAATGGGAATATGTAGGAAGTCAAACCCCCCAGTGAGGTACCACCTTGCTGTGGTTAGGGGGCTTGTGTGCTCTGAAGAAGATGAGAGCTCTGCCAGAGATTCAACCATACTGGACAGGTCTCATCAGAGGAGC